>VDFB02375021.1:0-65767 GCA_007258455.2 Sequoia sempervirens
ATCCTATTCTCCATTCTTTCATCCTTCTTTCCTATAAATAGAGGCCTTCTCTATTGTATTTGACACAAGTTTATGCAAGCTCAGTATCCACAATCTTAGGCATTTTATCCACAAGTTCATCGACAATCATCTAGAACTTCATGCAAAGTTATTATCTACATATTTCATGCAATTTCATCCATTTTCATCCAAGTTATCATAGCATTTCTCATCCATAGCTAGGTTATTGGCAATTTTTCATCAAGAATCTCACATCATCATCAAGCTTGTCAAGGAATTGGGAAAGGGCTTCTTTCCACATCAAAGAAGCACCAATTCCCCCATGGGATGCTGGTTTGAGCATTTGAATAAGATTCATTAGCTTCCATTTGATTAACTTTGTTTTGTTTCTTGTTCATTATGTTTGAATGAATTTCATGGGGAATGCTAGTTTAGATTTGTTTATTGACTAATGTTTGATTGTTTGTTCATGTTTGAGCAAGTCTAGACCAAGCATTCACACATACACTTAGATTTTCTATGTAGAAAACCCCTCACCCAATTAATAGATAAGGGTAATATAGTTTTCCACCCAAGGAAATTTAATCAAAACTTAGAAAAAATATATTAATTATACCTTCCAAATGCGCTAAGGTTATATACACATTAAGATTCTCTTATGTGGGAGAATAAGGGTTGGCTAGGTTTTGTCAATAATATTGTTATCTAAGATATATCTTTGTAGGCGTGGAGATCTGAACATACCTGGGTACAAAGTTGTTATTCAATCCAAACTCAATCTAAGAATAGGACATCAGTAAAGATTGTATGTCCCTATATAGTAGTAGTAAAAATATCATCACCATGCATTAATATGCAAAAGCCTTGGAATAGGTCCAAGTGAGTTCCCACTACAATATGGCTCTATAAAATCAAGTATCATAATCATTTATGGAATCCTCCTAGATGGAGCACAATATGCATCAACGAGGCCATATAGAAAAAAATCCTTTGAACCTCAAAAGACATACATCCATAACTACAAACTTGTTTTAATCGTGATCAATGATTGAGTCATAATAGCCACCACTTGTAGCGGAGTTGGTTGGGGCTTGGGGTTTGCATCCCTCAAGGTCACAGGTTCGACTCCGCTTCGTAGTGGGAAAGGAAAGGGTCAGAAATATTCTATCTATTCCTGCTCCGCTGACCCAGGGTATAGGAATAGGCTTTACCCTTAACCTCCTTGAGGTTATATTTTTTTTCACCTGAACGGGTAGTAGAGTTGGCTTGGGTAGTGGGTTTGCTCCTCATTGGTCTGAGGTTCGACTCCATTCTCGGGTTTAAGAGGTGGGACTTCTTGCGGGCGAGGGATCTCACCTGTAGGGGACTAGTCTCGCCCTAGCCCACCACTAGTACCCAAGGTAGGGGTTGTTGGGCCGCTAGGTTGGATCACAGGGACACCCCTATTGTATCAAAAAAAAAGATTGAGTCATAATTAAATTATATGATGTCATTATAGCCAATAGATCATCATATGACAATGTACACTCAATAATATAATTAGTAACTTAATATTGTTAACCTTTTGATTTCATTTATTTGATTATAACACATTTACATATATCACATGCCTAATAGATCTTGAAGACATCAAGTCCTATGATTAAGTACTTGATACATATTGTTGTTTATAACCATGATGATATAATTATATGGCATAACTCATTATAATATCTCAAACTTGACTAGAAGAGAAATACACAATCATATGACATAGCTCATTGTGTTATTTCATGTAATTTTTTTTAAGGAAATGAAATTAGATTATTCAACTACCCAAAATGACAATCTATATTTAAGTGTTTCACTACTTCTACTATTTTAGTAATAACAATATTCACAAGATTAATTATTAAATATGTTCCAATATGAAGAACATTCAATTACATTATACGAATCATTAAAGACCGTTTCATATATACTTGCATCATTTTCAAGGAGCAATAGCTTATACAATTATGTTGTTTAACATAATAGAATTTCTTCTTGATATACACATCCATTTACATTTTAGTGTTCACAAACACAGGGATATCATGTGTTCTACAATTCATCTGAGTGCACATATGAATTTCACCATTCATATATGTCAATATTATACATATCCCTTGTCATAATTATCATTTATTCTTATGACCTAATAATACCTATTAGAATCTCTTACTTTCCCTCATTAAAAAATCATGATATTCTTCTCTTATCTTCTTACATTGTATAATTATTATAATTTAATTGTCTCTATACAAAATAAAGAAATAAACAAGTTTCCACAGTATTTACGCCGAGAGGCATATTACAATGGCATCCACCAAAAAGCAATGTGTAAGGAAAAACTCTTCAGCTAGAAATTGACGTTTAAATGACATGCAAATCCATATTTACTCTTAAATCTCATCTTCTTATCTTTTGAAAAAAAAGCGCAGTCATTATTGTTAACTTCCTAAAATGAATTTAAAAAACAGTTTTCTTTTTATGAAAGCTGTTAGTTTTGTTCGAGATTCTGCTTTTTTACTTTTTTAAATATTTTCAATAAAACTTAAATATATTTTAATGTTATTTTTGGGAAGATAAATATGAAGGGGAAAGCAAAAAAAATGGTTGCAATTTAAAATAGCATTCAATTAGGGTTAGGATTAGAAAAAAAATGATGAAAATAGGTGTCTCGACAAGGATAACTCTCGGCATATTTTATATATATTAATATTTAATATATGTATGCTATTTTATTTTCTATCTATATCAAATAGGAATTCTTCTCCCCACATACCCCAAAGATTCCCCTACTTGGAGATCCCTACATCCAATAAATACTATGCCATTACACACATATAAATAAATAACGAAATAAGACAAGCTTACTTGAAAAAAGCCTTTACCCTGACCAGTCCATAAAAATCCATTTTATTACAATATTGACATGGCCTCCAATTATCCCGTTGTGAGAGCTCTTGCCAAGTTGTTGAACCTTGACATCTAATATCTTGCTTACGTTGTTGTCTATTGAGAACTGGGAGCTAAGAAGACCATATTAATTTGTACTTTTGGTGTCATTTAGCCTCTGATCTTTATGTAAACTCATTCCCAAGCTCTCATTTTAGAAAAGGCAAGAAGGAGGTCAGCGAAGTTGTGGAATTTGTCTTAATTGCATTCACTTGAAAGTTCCTAAAGCCCTTTTCAACAAATCCATTTTGTGAAACCAATGGAACCTAGCATAGTCCATGAGACTGTAGTTCTTTGAGTCATTTTGTCCAATCTAGATATGCCTTCTCCATGCCTCTACATTTTCTTTGCATACAGATCTATTAGGGAAGTTGTAACAACCCACATCTCCTTTTCAAACCTCCAACCTTATGAACATGGCTACACCATGATTTAAGAATGGGAGCAATACTTGTATTAAAATGGTGCACCATGCACTACCTTGCCTAGTGCCACACTTTAACTACTTTATATTTCTACACACCTTTGCTCACTCCTTCCCTCTCTCTTTTCTCTTCGAGCATCTATGTTTTGATGAAATTCATCCATCCTATTATGCTCTCTTCTTCACCCTGATGATGGATCACAGAGTGTGATCCGAAACACTAATACTAAAAATACTGACACAATCTAATCCAAAAACTTTCAACAATAATCTTCATAAATTGTAGAAATTTGTTCTCATTACTCCATTACCTATTCAAAATCTCTCATTAGGGCACAAGCAAGGAGGATGCTGAAAAAGATTATGGATCATGGTTGTTACGCCTACCAATTTCATTTGCTTCAAATTCCCTTAAGACTTTTTCCACCAATCAATTTTGTGCAAATCCTCCTATCACAATATTCCACAAGATCACATTTCTTTGGTCGATTTTTGTCGAACTTGTAGACAACATTAAGAGATAAGAGAGGGGGACGTCATGATGGCATGGTGGAAGGACTCCCCATCTCCATACCAAGTTCTCATATCTATGCCTTACCTCCCTGACTACTATTCAATAAGCTTGTATGGATGTCCATACCCCTGTCATCTTGTCTATCCTCTTCTCTTGAATAACCCATTTTTTTAATTATTTAGTTGTTTTCTTCTACAGTCATCTACTATGGAAGTGGTTGACGTGGGAGATGTGAAATTCAAGAGCACAAAAGAATATGCATGTGCAATATTGCTACAAGCAAAGAGATCATGTAATCTACAAAGAGCAAAAACTTAATTAATGGAAAGCTAAAGAAAGATAAAGCTTTGGTAACAATAAGATATGTTGAATATCCTTCCCATAAGGAAGTTGATGAGAACCTTCTCTGCTGAAGAATGATTTAGTCAGATCCAATTCTACCTAAGGAGTAATTGAAATGAAATCCAATTCACTTAAGTTTGAAGTAGTAAGTTTCAATTCATTTTTTTTATTGTTGTGAATTCATGGGTATGTTCATGTTATAAGGATAGTGACAAGTGTCTTCATTGGTAACAAAGAGGGTAGCCTCTAAGTTCGGGTATAAAGTTACATATAATATTATGGATAATAATGTAGTTAAATATAATAAACAATATTTCACAAATTAAATAATTTTAGGTGGATGGCGATGAACTGTTTTGTACGGGCGTTGGTGTGGACTCATGGCCTATGACAGGCCGCGGCCTGCATGTGGTGTTCTCTCTTTGCATGTCCCTACTTTCTCTTGTGCTGGTGTTGGAACTTCATTCGGTTGGGTGGGGGTGTGTTCTGTGTTCCGAGGGGTGGTTTTGATTGTAGTGTGGGGTTTGTTCTACTTTTTGTGGGTTTTGTTCTTCTTTTGCTGCATGTGTGTGAGGTGTTGGGTGTGCAAATCCTTCCTCTTTTTGTTGCTTGTTCCTTCTTGGTGGGATAGGTCAGAGCCTTCTCTTGGCATTGTTTTATTCTTTTGCAGGGTTTTGGTGCCGAGGGGTGCTCAGCTCGTGTTGTTTGTTTTATTGGAGGGACTTTAATTCATTTGATATTTTTTACTTCAACGCACTCAAAGAATTTGGATTATGGTAGAGCAGCAGATTTCTTACAGTTTGGTGGTAGTTGATCGTAGTGGGTTTCACAATGGATCTTCATCGGGCTTGAATGCTAAGGAGTCTGAGTCATTTTATGTGGGGGAGGACCCTAAACTGAAGAAAGTGAATGGTTGTTTACCCAGGAGTCAAGATCGTCCGGTCTTGGTTCTTTCTCCAGAATTTGTGGCTGATGATGTTTCTTATTGGAGTAGACATGTTTTAATCTGCAAATTCCTTGGGATCCATATTCCTCTATCGGCTTTGGATGCTTGGATTAAGAGTACGTGGCAGGTTGAGGGCGATATGGAGCTAATGGTGGCTACAAACAACTATTTTTTGGTTGTTTTTTCCAATATGGCTGATAGGAATCGGGTTTTTGAGGGAGGACCCTACTTTTATAATTATGTCGGATTGTTTATAAAACCCTGGCATATGGGTTTTAACACAGCTGAAGAATTGTCATCGAGGGTTCCTGTTTGGGTTTGTCTGTTGAGGCTTCCCCTAGAGTTTTGGAGAGAAGATATTTTACAACAAATTGTGGCTCTTCTTGGTAAGCCTACTATAGTTGCTCAACAAACCCTTGAAAGAAAGGTTATTTCTTTTGCTCGGATTTGTGTGGAGGTTGATTTGAATAATCCCTTGTTGGATTCTCTAGAAATTTTTCTTGGTTCTTTGTCTTGGATTCAACTTGATTATGAGTCTCTTCCTTTTTGTTGTCGGATTTTTCATGAGTATGGACATCTTCAGAAGCAATGTCCTAGGATTAAGAAGGCTCCTCCTTCTAATTTTTCTCCCTCGTCTTCAACTCCAAAAATTGTTAGGGAGGATAAAGGGAAATCTTCTATGATGGAGGGTGAACCAAATAAAGATGGATTTGTGCCGGTTAAGCGAGCTAAGGGTCATGGTTTGAAGAGATCTTTCAAAGACAAGAAGAATGAAGAGAACTTTAATCGGTTTGAGGTGTTGAACACTTCAACCTTGGAGGAAGGAATCCTACTGGATGTGCCTTCTGATGTTGGTATGGGTTGTGATGTGAGACAGGTACAGGGATCCAGTCAGAATATTCATTTATCACAGGGTATGCAAGATCATCTGGTAACTCTGACTGATCACATGCAGGATGATGATGATGATATTGTTTTGGCAGATTTGGCAAAGGAGGGGCTAGTTTCTAGCAAGTGCAAGGGGTCTTCTTTAGCCTTGGAGGTGTAACAATGCACGCCTATGAAGCGACAGCCTGAGCACTCTTCTAAAAGTGGCAGCAAGAAGGATCTTGAGAAGATTAAGCATACTGGAGAGTTGTTGGTGGAATCTGGATCTGTTAAACCCGTTGATGCTCACTTTTCACCATCTCCTCCATGATTGTTCTCTCATGGAATGTTAGGGGGTTGAATAGAACCCCTCATCAAAAGGCTATTCATGATCTAGTTGTTATCCATTCCCCGGACATTTTTTGTGTTCAAGAGACTAAACTTTTAGTTGATGTTAGGCTTCACTATACTCCTCATATCTGGTATTTTGGTCAGTGTCAGTGCATTAGTTCTCAGGGGAGTTCTGGGGATTTGGCTCTTTTTTGGGATCCTAGAAAGGTTGCTTCCCTTTGGTGGATTTCCAATCATTCTACTATTTCAATGGTTGCCTCTTCTTTGGAAACTGGCAAGACCATTCTGGTTACTAATGTTTATGCCCCGATTGATATTCGTGGTAAAATCTACCTTTGGGTTCACATAAGGTATGTTACATCATATGCTCCATATCTTCCTTGGATCTTAGCTGGTGACTTTAATTTTGTGTTGAGCTTGGAGGAGAAGAGAGGTGGGTTGCCTCGGCTTGGGCCTGCTTCTATTCTTTTTCAAGAGAATGTGGATTTGCTTGCTTTAAGTGATGTTAAGCCTTCTAATGGGATTTTCACTTGGAATAATTGACGGAGTGGAGAAGAAGCGATCTTGGAAAGGTTGGATAGATTTCTTGTTTCCTGTTTGTAAGTGGGAGGTAGATTGGTTACTGGTTATGAGATTCTTGATTGGAGAGGTTCTAATCATTGGCCAATTAAACTTTCAGTTTCTCATTTCACTATTCCCAAGAATCCTCCTTTTAAGTTTCAGCTTATGTGGCTTCGGGAGTCTTGCATCATATTATGGCTAAGTGGTGGCATGATGGTAGCCCTGCTTATGGTACAACTATGTACACCTTTGTTAAGAAACTTCAGTATGTTAAATTTCACCTTAAGAGATGAAATAGGACGAGTTTTGGAAATTTTAAGGTTATGAAGAAGAGTGCCCAAGCAAGCCTTGATGTGATTACTCACCAAATTAGGGATTTTGGTTTGTCGGATGCTTTGGGTCAAGAGGAAGCCCAGGCTGCGAGAGTTGTGGAGGAATGGGAGCTTTGAGAGGAGATTTTCTGGAAGCAAAAGGCTCGGATTGATTGGCTTCAGGAAGGGGACAGGAATATTGCTTTCTTCCATCATTTTGTGCAAGCTCGTCACAATAGAAGTATTTCTTCTCTGGTTAATGTGAATGGGATCCGCATTTCCTCTTTGCATGTTTTGTCTCGTGAGGCTAGACAGTTTTATTCTGCTTTTTTTTCTGAGGATTCACCCCCTGTTGAAGATGAGAATTTGATCCTTGCTTGTGTCCCCTCCCCAATCTCTAGGGAGATGAATGATTTCCTCATTCGCCCAATTTCTTTGTCTGAATTGGAAGAGGTCATTTTGGGATGAATAAAGGTAAGGCCCCTGGTCCTTATGGTTTTCCTGTTGAATTTTTTTAGGAATTTTGGGATATTATAAGTTTAGATTTGCTCGAGGTTGCTCGGGAATCTCTTCACAGTAAGCAAATGCTTCGTGCCTTGAACTCTACTTTTCTAGTTCTCATTCCTAAAAAGGAAGGTGTTGATCGGCTAGAATTCTTTCGACCTATTGCTCTCTATAATGTGGTGTATAAAATTATTACTAAATTGATTGTTGAAAGGCTTAAAGTTTGTCTTCATTTTGTTATCTCTGAGGAGCTAGAAGGTTTTGTTGCTAGTAGACAGATTCTGGATGGGGTGGTGGTTGCCTCTGAGGTCATCCACTCTATGGCTTTGTCCAAGGAGAAGTCTATGTTCATCAAGTTGGATATGGCCAAGGCTTATGATAGAGTTAAGTGGTGTTTTTTTGCAAAGAATTCTATTAGGCTTTGGTCTTAGTCTAGATTAGGTCAGCTAGACTATGAGTTGTGTTACTTCTTCCTCTTTTTATGTTCTTATGAATGGGGAACCTTCTGAGCTTTTTGCAACTTCTAGGGGCCTTTGTCAAGGAGATCCTCTCTCCCCTCATCTATTTATTATTATGGTTGAGGGTTTGGGCAGATTTCTTAAGTCGTAGGTTTCCCAGGGCAGGATTCAAGGCTGGGGTTGGGGCAATGGGCTTCCGTAGATCTCTCATCTTCAGTTTGTGGATGACACTTCTCTTATGGGGAGGGCTCACCTTCAGAAGGTTGTTTCTTTTAGGCAGGCTTTGGATATTTACCTTGCTGCTGCGGGTTAGAAAATCAATGAGCACAAGTCTTCTATCTTATTTTTTAATACTCCTCAAGCTATTCAACGGCGGATTGCTAATATTTGCGGTTTCAAATTGGGTCTCTTCCCTTAGTCTATCTGGGAATACCTCTTGCTATTGGTAGGCAACCTAGGTCTTCTTGGAAAAATTTGCTTGATAATTTGTGCAATAAAGTTAATCATTGGACTCATCGTTGGCTTGCTACTGCTGCAAGAGTGACTCTCTTGAAGTTTGTTATCCAGGCTCTTCCTATTTACAGGAGTTTTGTTCAAGCAGCTTCTTTGTATTTCTTGAGGGAATTTGATGCTCTCTCACGACAATTTCTTTGGAGTGGTAACTTGCAGTCGACCAAGTGAAGTCTTGTTAAGTGGCATATGGTGTGTAGGCCGCAAAAAGAGGGGGCCTTGGATTGCGTTCTGTTGTTTTGAATGGGAAAGCTCTTGCAGCCAAGTTATATTGGCGTTGGTATACTAGTCAACATCAACTTTGGGTTTGTATTCTTACCTGCAAGTATCTTAAGGATGTTAACACTTTTGATGTTTCTCGTTTCCCTTTAGAAGGAAGGGGATCTATGATTTGGAATACCCTCAAGTTGGGGGCTCACTTGGTTAAGAAGGGGTTTTTTTAGATATGTCATTCGAGTTCTCAAGCCCTTTTTTGGTGGGATTCTTGGGATGGCCACCCTCCCATTCTTTCTACTTACCCTCACCTCTAGTCTCTTTGTGATCATTTTATTGTTTTTGGTTGGACTACGATTGAGTATTATAAGTTTGTTCAAAATATTGGACCGGTTGCTAGCCTTAGATGGAAGCACTCCTCGGGTTGGCCGCCAAGAGGGTCAGAGGAGGATAGGCAAGAGTTGGCTCAGATTCTTGCTTCATGGGAATGCAATTCCATGGCGGGGTAGGATGTTCTGGCTTGGAGTAACAGCAATTCATCTGGTAAGTACTTTGTTTCGGCAAGTTATGGTGAGTTAGTTAGGCAGGTGATGGGGGACATTGAGGTTCTTTGGTGGAAGCAAGTGTGGAATAAATTATCTTAGCCCAAGTGCAATTTTTTCCTATGGCTGGTGGTCTAAAATCGGTCTTACTTGGGATAACTTGTGCAAGAGAGGGTTCCAAGGTCCCTCGATGTGGGTTTTGTGCTATAATAGTGAAGAGAGTGTTTCTCATCTCTTCTTCCAATGTTCCTTTTCTAAGAGGCTTTGGAACCTTTGGTGGGTTGTGTGGAACTAGGTTTGTTGGCATGTCTCTTCTTTGGCGGAGTTCTTTGCCCAGTGGGGGAAAGCCCCTATTAAAACCTCTTTTCTTCAAGTTGCTTGGGCTCTGGGACTGACTTTTATTATCTAGCATATCTGGCTGGAGAGGAATCGCAGGACTTTTCAAGATGTGAAGATGGTTATCCAACATTTGTGGTGGAGGATTCTTTGTTCTTTGGGAGAAACTATTGCAGCCAAGTGTGATCTCGCTGAGGGTGTGGATCCAAGAGAGGTTGTTCTTTGTACTCGTCTCAAACTTCCTCTTCAAAGGGGGGTTGCTCAGAGTACTGGTCAGATTATGAGAAATAGATGTCGTCATCCTCTGCAGAAGATAAATAGGGAGGGGCGTTGGTGTCCTCCTCCTCAGGGTGTATTGAAAATCAACACAGATGGTTCTTCTCGTGGAAATCCTGGTCATGTTGGTATTGGAGGTGTTGGGTGGACTAGTTCTGAAACTGTTGAGTTTATCTTTTTTGTTTATAAGGGCTAGTATACTAACAATGTGATGGAGGCTCTTGTCATTTTATGTGTTGTGGAGCGTGGTGGTGCTCTCGGGTGGAGACGGATCATTTGTGAATCTAATTCTCAGGTGGTTGTGACTTTGTTGAAGAGGCAGTAGTTAGAGGATGTGAATTGGCAGTTGGTTGTTATTATAAAATAGATTCTTAATTTGTGTGCTTCTCTAGATTCTATTTCTTTCTGTCATATTTCGTGTGAATGGAATGGGGTTGCAGATTGCTTGGCTAAATGGGCTTTTGATCATTTGCAAGATTGGAATATTGCGAAAAGGGGTCAATTACCCTCGAACTTGTTACAAAAGTTGGACCAACTATTAGAGATTGATAGGGCAATGCAATGCCCTTGCTTTGTATTGCTCTTTTTTGGATTGAATAAATTTTTACCCCTCTTTTAGTCAAAAAAAAAATTATTTCACAAATTAAATATTCTAAAAGTATAATAAAAACTTAAAATCCAACTTTAATTTATCATTAATATAGTTGTTAATTATTACTCTACAAATCACTGAATATAGTGACCTTGTGTCTTTTTGGATTCCACTAGAAACCTTTGAACAGAATAACCAAACTACTCGCATACTAAGTCATTAAGGGATCTCTTGAATACATAAACACATTAAAAAGACTCTTGGGACTAACAGCCTTCAAACAAGTCTCACTAACAATATAACATTTAGCTATACCTTATCAATTTAGGCCTCTAAATATGATTCCAATATTTATATGGTTGTCTTCAAATTTTGGCCCAAACCAAAGTTTTCCGGCATTACAGACTACAGAAATAACACATTAACTTCAACTAAATACTCTAGTATTTGTCATCTACTGCCAAAGGGTAACACATCCACCAGTTGCTTCATTCTTCATTTGGAATGTTCACTTTGTTTTCTTAAAGTTGTTATTCTATTGTAACTAATTCTCTATGTGACCCTCATTTTCTCCAAGGTGTGTTGATTTCTTTGTTCAATTCTTGTTGGTCACCCTCGTTTCTAATTAAATTGTGTGTTTGGGCAAACTGGATTTTTTCATTTGTTCTTTAACACAAGCATCTCATTGGCTTCTATATTTTAATTTTCTTAACCTTGTATATCTATTCATCAACATAAGGACAATTTCTAGCCCATGGAATGTTGAATGTGAAGTCCAACGGTCTTGGACTATTACCCTTCCTCTTGTCTCTCCATTCTCCCTTTTGTCTTTTCATATTTTGGAGACTCTTGAAATACCTTTTGATAATGTAATATATATGTAATTGCAAGCTGTTGTACAAGATAGAATTATAAAAAATAGAGATTGCCCTATTTTTCCTATGGATGTAGCCATTAACAATGAACCGCGTAATTACGATGATGTGTTTGTTTTATGTGCAATAGTTTGTTTAAATTTTGTATGTGTTTTTTTTAATATGCTCTTAATAATCAATAATTGGCATTAAAGCCAAGAAGAAGTTGTGGAGAAATTGAGCAGAGATGGAAGAGGCGGATAAGTGGAAAATTGAAAAATTCTCCAGTTAGAATTTTGAGATATGGAAGCTACAATTATGAGCTCTCTTAATCCTAATGGATCTCTCAATTGCATTAGAAGGAAAGTCGAAGAAGCTCAAAAAAATGTTCGATGAGGACTAGGATATTTTGGACAAGCAGGCTGCAACAACTATTATCCTTTCCCTATCCAACAATATCTTATTTAATGTTGCAACAGAGAAGACAACAAAGGATATATGGGATCGGTTGTGCAACATGTATGAGAGGGACTCTGCAACTAATAGGGTTTTCTTGATGAAGAAATTGTTTAATTTGAAGATGAAGGCAGTAGTGTTTCCAATCATTTAAATGAATTCAATACCATAATCAGCCAACTAATTTAGGGTTTTCTTGATGAATAAATTGTTTAATTTGAAGATGAAGGAAGGTGGTAGTGTTTCCAATCATTTGAATGAATTCAATACCATAATCAGCCAATTAATTTATGTTGATATCAATTTTGAAGAAGAAATCAAAGCCATCTTGCTTTTGTGCTCTCTTGCTAATAGTGGAAAGGAGTGGTTATGACAATTAGTAACCCCATATTTGAAGAAAAAGATCCGATAACAAGGAAGGCATGTTAAAATTTGATGGTCTTGCTGCAACTCTTCTCAACAAAGATATGAGAAGAAAACATCAAGGCACCTCACTCAAAGAGGCATTGGTTTTCGGCAATAGGGGGAGATCACAAGAAAGAGCAAGGCATAATCATAGAGGAAGATCGAAGTCCAGCAAGAGATTGAAGAATTGTGGCAAGCAAGGCCACATCAAAAAGAATTGTTAGTCATTTAAAAAGGCTGAAAATCAACCAAAGGAAAATGAAGTAAATACTACATATGAAGAGGATGTGGGTGCTCTTGTTTTGTCCATTGGTGAAGCTGCAACAAATGTGTGGGTATTGGATTCCAAAGCTTTTTTCCATGCTACATCATGCCGGGAGTTCTTCAAAACCTATCAAGAGGGCAACTTTGGTAAGGTTTATCTTGGTGATGATGAACCTTGTAACATTGTCGGCAAAGGAGATGTCTTATTGAAATTTAAAAAATGGAAATAGTTGGCTGCTACGCAATGTTAAACATGTTCCACAACTCAAAAAGAACTTGACTTCTGTGGGACAGCTAGATGCTCAAGGTTGTAGCATCACTTTTTAGTCAAGCATGTGAAAGGTGACAAAGGGAGCCTTGGTGATTGCTAGAGGCAGCAAATCAGGCACTTTATATGTGCTAGATAGTCACGTTGAAGTGGGAGCTGCAATGCTAGTTGTGGACAATGACTCAAAGATTTGGCACACAAGAGGCTTGATCATATGAGCAAAAAGGGCATTGAGATTTTGCAAAAGAGAGATCAACTTCCAAGTTTAAAATCAGTTGATTTGGAGTTATGTGATCATTATATCTATGGAAAACAAAAAAAGAATCAACTTCTCTACCAAGGGACATGACATGAAAACAAGACCATTGGAGCTTGTGCATTCGGATGTCTTTGACCCCACGAAGGTAACATCTATTGGTGGGTCTAATTACTTTGTTACATTCCTAGATGTCTACACTAGAAAGGTTTGGATTTATATGCTAAGGAGGAAATATGAAGTATTTAGCATGTTCAAGAATTTTAAAGCACTAGTTGAAAACTAATAACGATGGAGAGTTTTGTTTCTTGGAGTTTGATAAATTTTGTGCAGATAATGGTATTCAACGAAACAAAATTGTTCCTTTCACCCCTCAAGAAAATGGTGCAACTGAGAGGTTGAATAGAACAATCTTGGAGAGAGCTTGCAGCATGCTCTCTAATGCAGGTTTGAGTAAAGAGTTTTGGGCAAAGGCAATTAATACAATGGTGTACCTGATTAACTGAGGTCCATCTTCTTGGTTGGATTTTGAGATTCTAGAGAAGCGGCTACGAAGGAGAATTTCATATGATCACTTGTGGGTGTTTGATTGTGAGGGCAATTCACATCCCACCGAAAAAATGAACGAAATTGGAAATGAAATCTAAAAGGTGTATCTTTGTTGGATATGGAGAGGCGACATATGGTTATCAGTTGTGGGATCTCATTCCCAAACAGATCACTCGCAACTGAGATGTATTTTTCAATGAGAAAATAATGTCGAGTCTACTAGAATAGGGAAAATCAATAAAGGAGTTTGTGCCTACCGAATATATCTCAAGTGGGAGTAATGTGTAAAACCGTTAGCACCAAGTTTATTCCCAACAAGTTCACCACTCACAAGAGCTATCTTCTTTACCACATATTTAGGTGCAAGAGTTAGCCCTGTCGCAAAACCATAATAATGAAGAGCAGGTTCATCAAAATCGTGCTTTTGAATAGGGAGTTGAAGGAGGAATTACCCAAGAATCATTTCCTCGGTTGAGGAGATCAACCCAAGAGCGCAAGCCTCTGTCAAAGTAGTATGATTTTGTTCAATACTTGCTAATCTCTGATCAAGCTAAACCTGCAACTTTTGAAAAGGCATGTAATGCCTTTGATTGCAAACTTTGGATGGATGCCATGAGAGAAGAAAAGGCTTCGTTGATGGAAAATCACACATGAGACTTGGTCCATCTTCAAACAAATCAGAGAGCCTTAAAAAACAAGTGGGTTTACAAATTGAAGGAAGACGATGGTGGCAAGATGTGCTACAAGGCCAAATTAGTGGTCAAAGTATATGACCAAAAAAAGGGGGTTGATTTTAATTAAAAAATATCACCTGTTGTGAAGATGACCTATCATTGGGGCAATTTTGGGTCTAGTAGTTATTTAAGACCTTGAGTTGGAGCAGCTTGATGTGACAACATTTCTTCATGGGGACTTAGAAGAAGAATTGTATATGCAACAACCAGAAGGTTTCAAAAAATTAGTTTGCAGATTGAAATGAAGCTTGTATGGGCTGAAACAAGCTCCGCGACAATGGTACCTCAAGTTCAATTCCTTCATGGCTGACCAAAATTTCTCAAGTGTGAATCTGATCCATGTGTTTATTACAAGGTTTTGGAGAATGGTGAACTTGTCTTCTTGTTGCTATATGTTGATGATATGCTAGTGACCAGCATATCATGGCTGTTGTTAGCAACTTGAAACAGCAGTTAGCTAACAAATTTTCTATTAAGGATCTAGGGGCTGCCAAGAAAATTCTTGGAATAGGGATAGGCAAAAAAGAGAGTTGAAGTTGTGACAAGGGAAATACACTCACAAGGTTTTAGATAGATTTGGCATGAAGAATGCTAAGCCCATTTGCACACCTCTTGCTGATCACTTCAAACTTTCAGCTGAGATGTGTCCTCAGACACAACAAGAAAAAGAGCTTATGAAACAAGTGTTTTATTCCTCTGCTGTTGGGAGTCTCATGTATGCAATGGTCTGCACAAGATCCGAAATTGCTCATGCAGTGGGAGAAGTGAACAGGTACATGAGCAATCCGAGTAAAAATCATTGGCAAGTTGTGAAATGGATTTTGATGTATTTGAATGGCACTTTTGATTATGTTTTGAGATTCAGAGGAAAAGATGCACAGCTGCCAGGTTTTGTTGATTTCGATATGGCTGGTGACTTGGACAAAAGACACTCTACTACCGGATACATGTTCACATTTGCAGGGGCAGCGATCAGTTGGGTTTCTAGAACACAATTCTTCTGTTACAGAGAGTTGAATCACTTACTGAATTGACAATTCCAGCTACAACATCGTTAGTAATGCTCACTGCCTTGTTGCAGCTGGTTCAATTAAGTTAATCATCAGTTATAACAATCTTAGATTAAGACAAGCAAGATATTCAAGCAACCAACAATCATTACTTGAAAAAAATTTACAAATATGCCTCTCATATTGTCACAGTGAATAGCATCAACATATTGTCAAAGTTAAGCAATTTCATACCCAGCTCTGAAATTAAGATGACAAATTCAAGTATCCTAAGAGTAGATTTACAAAACCTACTTGAAAAATGATGTGATAATCTTCTTGATGCAGACATGGAGCATCTTTTGGTCTTAGGTCATCAACAATTTCCAAAGATCTGCTTAACTTGCATAATAAATTTGCTAGTTACAACTCTCTTGATTTGATTGTTGAAGAGTTGACCATTTAAATTCTTGAAACTGATTATAGACAGCTTTAGAAGATAATTTTCTTGGAGGCATATTGCTTACAGTGAATACAATCAATGAATTTTAACTTTCCCAAATAGCAGTTCACTCTGAATAATGGCCTTTAAGCTTAAATACTGAAATAAAGATATTTTCTTAAAAGATTAAAAATGCAACCATGCTCGATCGCGAAGCCTTTGTTGTCCTGCACCATAGAATTCATCTACTACATCTCCATCCCGAAAGAATCGAAATGTTGGTGTGTATCTGACGTCTTTTGTCACTTCTGGGCACTCATCAACATCAGCATAGACAAATACAGAGTTTGGATACTCGTTACTGAGATTGCAGAAGGTAGGAAGGATATCTCTACAAACATAACACCTGCTCAGCATATAGATCATTTAGTCAATTCCCAGATAGAAGTAACAAATACAATTCATGATAATTAGCAAGTCACCTCAAATATTATACTCTGCAATTTCAAATGCTTTAATCATGAAAAGGACTGCAACCACTTATTTGCAATCTATTTTAAATATCAAGATTTGTGGCAATGGATACCAAAATATTTTGTTCCCGGCGTTCCAAACACTTAACAATGAAGCACTCCAAAGAAAGTAGAAGTTGTAAATCAATACAGCAAGCAATGCTGTGATCAATGAGAAGTTGAGAACCCTTTGACTACAAACTTTAGAAGACAAAATTCAAAATGATGAGAAGATCTCATCCTTAAATATGACTCGTTTTAGTTTTAAAACTATAGAGCTGTCCCAAAGAAAAAGAAAAGAAATTTTGAAACCATAAAAAAATTCTCTTCATAGGTGAAAAAGTTAAAACACGTTTAATGTTGCATATTTGTCCCCAGATTCACTAACCCCAATTATTTCTGGCAACACGCAAATTTTTATCAACTGTAAATTGGAAAAACAATCATAAAAGCTCTCAGAACATAGTAGCATTCACTATCTAAACAATTTATTTAATTCTGAAAGGGACTGCAAGAAAAATAAATTACTAATCATATTAGTATGACTCTTAAGGTCTAATCACACAATGTTGATATAACCGAACGTATGATAAGAGATACAAGAAGCTGCAAAATTGCTATAGTTGGAGATCCAAGGAAGGAAAGCAACCTGATACATAGTCGAAAGAAGAGAAAATAAGTTTAAACATACGGAAAAGCCTAACTAATAAAGCTCCCATTATTGATTGTTAAATTTTATACAGTGAACAATGTAGCCCATATTTTTGTTCCATGCAAAAAATAATGTAAGGAATGGAAGCCATTTCACTAAAAGAAGCCAGGTTATATTCTCTGGCTGAAACTTTCAGGTAAGATGATCAATAACACGCATACTAATATTATATAGCAAAAAAGGTCAACAGCACTTGAGTAGCAAATGGTTTTTCTGTGTGAGCCCAACAGAACAGAGATGCATTGATTCTCTTTGAAATTTGTACTGGACTAAGAAAACAAATGTGTTTCACTCAAAGTCATAATGACAATTGTAGGTTACTTGAATCTCTTGAAAATTGACAAAACTCAAAGCCTTCCTTAGACCTCACATTCAAAAGTTTGGAAATTTTTAGAAAGTGGAGACCAGGGACACACGGGGACACAGGCCACGGATACACAGAAGCGTATCCCCAAGGATTTTCCAGTCATCAACATCCCCAGGTGTCCCCAGTATCGTTTGTATGTCTGGAAACATCCAGAAGAAGGCACTCAGCCATCCGCGGAGCAGCCACAGATTTATTTTTTTTAAACTAAGCAATTATTATGCATATATGTTTCTAGTTTATAATTTTACGCACAGCTGTTAATAAATATATTCCAAAACCATAGCCTGCACCTTTTGATTCAATCTGCCAAACAAAAGCACTTTGCTAGAATCACGGAAAAAGATTGCAGACAATTAAAAGGAGCATGGCTAGATACAGTTAATCTTTAGTGCTCCTTTTCAAAACTAGATGACATGACTCTATATCCATTTCAATCATAACATTTGAATGAAAATTAATAAGGATTCTCCTACATACAAAGCTGTGAAATCTTTTTTAAGTCAAACGTTCTGAAATGGACTTGTTATCAATTTGAGGATACTAGGCAGCATACCATAATTCAACCTCTTTATTAAAGAATGGAACAATGAACTGTTGACTACCCTATTTAAAGCTATGTCCATACACAACCACCTGGCCTAAACTGTTATTCTCGCCATTGCTATAATACCAATAAAAATGGCCATGAATGTGATGTCAAAATGGCTGAATGCTGAAACTAAAATATTCTACATTATGGCAGATAAAGGTCCATAAACTCAGTTACAATGTTTCCCTCTGTATTGTATATCAGTTGTTTCAGTTCATTCATATACGGCAGTAACTTGTGTGGTTAAAGTGGCTTTGTATAGATCAGAAAAAAAAATTACTGTAATGCTACACCTCATCAGTAACAGAGTACTGCTGAGATTTTAATGTCAATGTTATTGCATTACCAAAGTACAGTAATACCATGGTTGTCAGTTGTCTAAGCATTAAAAGCCTTAATACAAAAAAAATTAGTGATTCTGACAGGAAAAGGCACAGTTACTGAGTTAATAAAATGCCCAATCGTGAAGTGTGCCCTAAATTATAGAATAGATTGTTTTCAAGATTTTCTACATTTTGACATTTTGTAGTTGTAGCCTTTTGGCTATTGTATATGCACACATTGACAATGAAAATTTAAATGATAACAATGAGTTTTGTTTTTTCTCAATTCAGCTCTAATGTTATGTAATACAGTTTATATACTGAATATGGTGAATGCCTTATCATATACATAGTTGAAATTTTTATATTTTTAAAATTTTGCTATCTATATTTCTATATTAAATTTTTTCAAATTTTGATATATTTATATATTTGTTAATTGCTATCCCTTGCCATCCCCCCAAAAAAGGCCCTGTGTGCTCTGCTGTCCACAAAACATGTTGTAAGGAGTAGTGAGTTCCAAAGCCAACAAGTCCAATTTGTGAAGTGTTTGGAGGTGTTATGCTGTGAGTTCTGATGCATGCCATAGGCGTTTCAGTCCAATCTGAGCTGGAATTGAATGGTGACCTTGGACTTGTGCAAATGGACCCATAGTATACTTGCTGGACAAAGCACTGAGTTCTTCGGGTAAGGTGGACTGTATGCGAGGCAGATTTGACAGACAGGATTGGTTGCTTGAAAATGTGATGCTTAGGATATGGGAATCTGACAGACACATTGGAGTTTTTGTGCAGAACCATTGGGCAGACTCATCCACCAAGGTGACTAAGTGGCAGACCTAGAAAGTGGTTGTCTCAGGCCTAGGTGAGAGGGCATTTAATATTTTGGATATGAGTGGGATTCATGTACCAAGGTATGAAGGGGCCAAGTTGCCTTGAGGATAGTTACAGGTGCTGCATTAAATAATTTGTGCAGCATTAAATATTTGGGGCCATCCTAGGGTGGACTGTTAGGGAGGATCATTGGATCTGGGTATTCAATCATCAACATTAGATCTTGCATAGGAACTTCGACTAATCATGGAATGTGGACTGGCTTGCCAAACCTATATAAAGGGAGGCAAGTTCATTGTTGCATATTCTCACATCCCCCTCCGTAGGGGTCTTTTTTCATGCATGGCCTACATGGCAGAATATAAAAGTTAATTAAAAGAAAATATTTCAAATCAGGCACAGTCAAAGGACAGAGAGGTGGAGCAGAAGTATGGACATCCATCAACGCATTAATAAAAGGGGTATGGCGCCAGGAAAGGGAATGGAGACAAAGTAAATGCAAGGGTATGGTGCAGATGTGTTAGGAATGGCCACACAGCTAGCGGGGCATGGTGTCCCTTGCCTTTGGTGGTCCAAAATGTCAGATTTGAGGTCAATCCAGTGTGCAGGTTCCAGAAGAACACCCACAACCTCAACAAAAACACATTTTTGAGCAGTTTTAGGGGAGGAAAAACCATAAAATGTGGTCTCGTGGAAGGCACAAAAGGCAGGTTTTGTGTGCTACCTGGCGTCTCAACGAGGCTTTTAAGAACACCTCAAAGCAATGTGGTTTCATAAAAAAAGGCAATGATTGCAGGATATGAACGAAATGGGTTTGTTGAAAAGGCTTTAGAAACTTTCAGGCAAATGCAATTGGCAGGTGAAAAGCTAAATTCCACAACTCTTGCCTGCATCCTCCCTGCTTGTGCAGAAGTGAGGGCATTGGAACAGGTTACAACCTATGTTCCATGGCCTGTCGGAGACGGGGACGGGGGGACGGCAGGGGACGCGTTTCCGGGACGTTTTCTAAGGGGCAATTTTTAGGGGACGGCAAGGGACGGCGACATACAAAATACATATATATATATGATTTTTTTAAAAAAAATTAATATTTTAGAGAGGAGAGGAAAAGAGAGATAGATTTGTCAATAAATTAATAATTGATAACAACAATATCAATATGTAAGTAAATTGTGAGAGTAGTACTATAACAGCATAAGAAATGTCATTAAAGCATTATAAAATTTATCACAGCAGTATCAAACATCAATAAAACCATGGTCTATCAATATGAAATATCCAAATGTCTCAAACATGTATCCACAAGTCTCAAAGTTCAAACATGAAAATCAAAATATTAAATACAATAGTCTATGAAATTAAGCCTCATTTAGGCTATGAATATCCAAAGACTCAAAACTATCTAAGTCACTATCATCCTCTGGCAAGAGTGGAACTAAAAGATTTAATATTTAGTCTTTTTCAGACTTTAGCCCAAACAATTAAAACATTAAACAATTGGTGGGCCCCGCATGAAGGAACTAAACCTTTAAAAAATCAATTTTTAATTGTTTTTTAATATATTTTGACTTGCAGCCTGCGGGGGACGGCTAGCCATCCCCGATATAGGGAACCGTCCCCAATTCGTCCCCAATCCATATCCGAGACGAGGAAACGTCCCCAAAGTGAAGGAAACGTTTCCTGGCGTTTCCGATGGATTTTGCATTTTCGGGGATGGCAGGGGAACGTCCCCTTTGCGTCCCCCCGTCCCCGGGACAGCAGGGGACGGGGACAGGGGGTTTTGGGACAGGGGACGCATCCCCGTGTAACCTTGGTTACAACTTATGGACTGCCATCAAAGCATAAAAGGATGGACACAAAGAGGTGAGTAGATATTGTTCTTACAGCTGAGCAATAGTTCAAGACACGAGCAAAGCGATGAGCAGATTTGGCATGAGCTAGCAGATGGTGGCTTGGGGCATTACCATCTAGAGACGCTAATATCTCTGTAATGGATTCTTAGCGATGTTGGACGTATAGTAGCTAGTGGGCACACCATTCTCAGAGAGAGAACACCCAGCCATCATGCTATCCATCATAGTTCATACCATTGTCATTAAACACATTTATAGAGATAGTTGTATTCTGTGCAAACTATCTCCTAATAACTTGCAAACCCTTAATTGGTAGAAATCCTACACATTGTTTGACCTCGGAATCATTGCCCTGTCATGGAAGAAGATTCAAAAGATTTGAGGAAAGGGTGTGAATGGGAGTTCAAGGTCAAGCTTGAGATGAAGATACAGTTTGCGCAATATTCGGGAGTGACATTGCAAGAGATTACTGAATGTGAGAATTGTGTGTGGGTTTGAAAGATGATTCAGTGTAGAATTACATTAATCAATTTGAGCAGCTTCCAAGAAACTATGAAGAGTCTCCCGAATTCATACAGTGGCATGGGTGGTATGAGCATGGAGTAAGAGTGTAAGTCTTCCTGAACTATCATTATATGGGATTAGAAACTTTATATGTAATTATTTCTGTATATTTGAGATCATCATTGGTCAAGAGTCATTTGATCTGAATTGATGAAAAATAGTTTTTTCTTGAAGAAATTTCACCCAGATAATATTGAGATACTCATTGTATGCCATTCTTTAATTATGCTCAAGAATTTCACCATAGCCCTTTATAATGGTTGTGAATGCCTGGTTTAGGATTTCACTTATGTTTAATCAGAAAAATTTAAGTTTGCAGAAGATTGTGATAAAATCTATTAAAGGCAAGTAGGTTATGATTATTTATGAATGGGACAAAAACATACGTTGCTAGTTTTGTAAAGAGAGATAAAGGTCTTGATCAGAGTTTCTAAATCTGCACAAAAACAAGAGTGTTGAGAGTCGGTACTCATTTGAATCCTGAAACTGATTGTGATAATCTTCTTTTTCTATTTCATCACTATACATGTGCTTTATAGACAGTTTTGTATGGAGTGTATGGAGCAAATATTTTAAATAAAAGACTAGTCATAAAAATGCAACAAGTCTGCTGTGTAAACTGAAATGGTAATTAATTGTATTAAACAAAGGAGACAGATACTCCTTAAATAAAAAATTAAAAGACGATGTTTCTAAATCAGAAACAATTGACAACTAAAGAAATAAAAGAAAGTTGCTAAAACTTACTAAAAGCAAACTAAGCTAACTAAAAGTAAACTAAACGACTAAGATGACCATTATAAGCTAAATATAACAATAGTACTTTAATACCCTCCCTTAATGGTCATTCTACTAACTACACCAAGTTTGCCCCTAAATTTTACAAATTTGTCCGGACTTAGGGACTTGGTAAGAATGTCTGCAATCTAATCCTCGATTGGAACATA
Organism: Sequoia sempervirens; assembly: GCA_007258455.2. NCBI lineage: Eukaryota > Viridiplantae > Streptophyta > Pinopsida > Cupressales > Cupressaceae > Sequoia > Sequoia sempervirens. Next base: position 22,644 of record VDFB02375021.1, read on the forward strand.
CTACAACATCACTGATCCATCTTCAACAAGCTATCATATGAAGTGACAATGAAGCTCCACATGTTTTGTGAGCTCGTGGAAGATTAGATTTTTGGCAAGTCTTAGTGCCCCTTGGTTGTCACAAAACAAAGGTGAAGGCCCTGCTTGAGACATTTCCATGTTAGAAAGCATCCTCCGAAGCCATACTGCCTCACATGCTGCTTTAATAGTTCCTCGATACTCTGCTTCTGTCAAAGAAAGAGCTACTGCTTGCTACTTCTTACTAGTCCATCTGACTACACCCATACCAAGACTGAAAACATATCCAGAAGTAGACTTCTTGTCATCAACAGAACTTGCCCAATTTGAATTTGTAAAACCAACCAGCCTAGGATCTTTGCTTCTACTATACATAATGCCAAAGGCAAATGTCCCTTTCACATATCTTAGTACTCACTTCGCTGCAACCCAATGTTCAACCTTAGGGGCAATCATGAAACAAGAGATGTAACTCACAACATAACTTAGATCAGGTCTAGTGGCAGTAAGATAGATGAGGATGCCAACAATTTGCCTGAAAGCTGACTCATTGACCATTGGTGAGTCTGATTTGGCTGAAAGTTTCAGCCCTTTCTCCATGGGAATAGATGAGATCTTACAATCTATCATCCTAAACTTTTCCAACAAACTCCTGGTATATTTAGACTAAGAAATGAAAATACTGCCACTTGTCTGCCAAACTTCTACACCGAGACAATAGTGCAAAAGACCCAAATCTATCATATCAAACGCTTGACACAAATTCAACTTGATTTGCTCAAGCAAATGTACCCCACAACTAGTAATGATGATATCATCCACATAGATGACAAGAAGAATGATATCACTACCAGTGCTCTTGACATATAAATTGGCATATGAGGTACTCCTCTAAAAACCCTATGCAACTGAATACTTGTCAATCTCTAGGTACCATGCCCTAGGAGCCTACTTTAGGCTATAACGAGCCTTTAGCAATCAGCATACTTGGTGCTCTTTGTTTGCAACTTTGAAACCAGGAGGTTGCATCATGTAGACCTCTTCCTCCAAATCTCCATTGAGGAAGGCACTCTTCACGTCCATTTGATGGACCTTCCCACCAAATTGTGCTGCAATGGCTAGGACAACCCAGATGGTGCCCATCTTTGCTGTAAATGCAAAGGTCTCCTCATAGTCAATGCCCTCTCTCTGTGAGAACCCTTTAGCCACCAACCGAGCTTTGTATTTAGCAAGTGTTCCATCAACTTTGTATTTCACTTTGTAGACCCATTTGCAACCAATGGGTTTCTTCCCTGGTGGAAGCTTTGATAGAACCCAAGTATTGTTCTTCAAAAGACTACAATGTTCAAATTCCATAGCCTTTTTTCCCATTCAGGTTTACCTTTTGCCTTTGAATGGTCCTAGGGCTCATAAACACTCTAAATGTTGGTCATAAGAGTAAAATCCACTATATTTTGCTTGCTCTTGCCTCTAGAAGATCTACCCTCAACAAGTTCATCGTCTTGAACATCACCAATGAGCTTCTCCCACCACTTAGGATGGAGAGTAGATGCATCTTCTTCCAAATTAGGATGATCATCATGACTTGGGCTGCCTGGAATAAAGTCATCTGGATGTTGGTCCAAGTTGTCTTGAGGGAAATCTACTAGTATTAGGGTCGTGCCTTGGAAATTCCACAAGTTCAAAATCATCAAAATCCTTCCCTTTAGGTGGAGCTAATGTTAGTCTAACACCCAAATCCTTAGTCTTTTGAGGCTGATCCTCCGAACTCTTGATGGGAGAAGAGAGATAAAAGGGCCCACCTTCTTCATCAAAAACAACATCCCTACTAAATGTTAGTCAATCAATGTCCACATCAATCAGCTGATAGGCCTTATGATTGCCAATGTATCCTGTAAGCATCAACTTCTGGCTTTTAGAATCCAGCTTGGTCCTCTTTGCATCTGGAATTCAATTATATGCTATAGAACCAAAAATCCTGAGATGGTTGATTCTTGGTTTCCTTCCAGACCATGCTTCCTCTGGGGTCATCTTCTTGATGGCCTATGTGGGAGACTTGTTAAGAAGGTACTGCAGTATACACAGCTTTAGCCCAAAATTTCTTTGGAACATTTATGTTCTCCAGCATACAATGGGCCATTTCCGTAATGGTACGGTTTCTCCGCTCAACAACTCCAATCTGCTAAGTGTAGGGTGTGGTAAGCTAACACTTGATACCGTGTTTAGCATAGAAGTTGGTGAATTCGTTGGAATGGAACTTACCCCCATTATCTAACCTAAGAGTGATGATTGGACATCCTGACTCTTTTTCAACTATTCATTAAACACATCTGATTTTTCTTTGAGGAAAAACACCCACATTTTCCTACTGAAATCATCAACAAACATGAGAAAATACCTAGCATCAGTGACTGATGGCATTCATTGGTCCACAAACATCTACATGAACTAGCTAAAGGACCTTGGATGCTCTCCAAGCTCGTCTGTCTGAAAATGGAGTTCAATGTTGCTTCCCTGCCTGACAAGCTCCGCATACACCATGTGTCTATTGTTGAATCTCAGGTAAGCCTTCTACCAAATTCTCTAGAGCCAACTGAGAGAGGTAGGCTAGGTTGAGATGCCCATACACTAATGCCAAAAAGTACTAATGGATGAACTCTTCGCAGCAATTGCATGCTCCTGAGACTCTCCAGTATCAACTAGCCTATACAAGCCATGATCTTTGAGCCCAACTGCAACAGTTTTCTTGGACTCCTTGTCAACAATGTGGCACTTATGTGAACTAAAGATGATATCCAACTTCAGATAGTGTTGCATAATCTAACTCACAGAAAGAAAATTGAGCTCCATTCCCGAAACATAGTATACATTGAGAAATATGAGATTTCTCCCACCAGATGTAATCTGAATGTTGCTTTGCCGACAACTATATACTCTTCACCACCACCAAAGATGACAGCATCAGAGAAAGCCTTATACTCCATGAACCAATCTCTCATGTGTGTAAAATGTCAAGATGCTCCAGAATCAATATACCACGCAGAAGATTTGACATGATCTACTAGTCTTTTGGCAATGAATGAATAAAGGTTAGACTCCTGCTCAAAATGCTTTGCAACATGGGTCTTCTGTTGAGACCCTCCTTGGTTGGATTTTTGATCAGACAACCGCTTCCTGTAGTGTTTCTTCATGTGGCCAAGCTTACCACAATAGTGACATGTGATAGTCTTCTTGGAGCTATCCTCATATTTGCTTTGTCCTTTTTGTTGAGAGGACTTGCCTTTGCTTGTATTTTGCACTAAAACCCTGTTCCACACTAGGTGTGTCCTTGCTGCTCCCAAACTGCTTCTTCCACCTGTCCTGCTGCAAGAGCTTGTTGCACAAGTCATCAAACTTCAAGTCAACATTGGTGGAGGTAATGTTGAGAGTTTCGATGAAGTGTTCATACGATCGTGGTAAACTTTTCAGTGTGATAACCACCATATCCTCTTCTTCCATCCTGCGACCAATGGCCTCCAATTGATCGCGAATGTCTATGATCTTCATGAGATGATCTTGCAAAGACATCTTGTCATCCATCATAATGGAGAACATATTTTAAGGAAGAATGCTCTGCCCTTGTTTGAGGTCTCATGCAGATTCTTCAAGTGTGTCCAAATCTCTGCAGCAGTCTTGCCAGATGGTACTTCTGGAAGTATCTCATCGGTGACAGATAACTTGAGAAGCATAACCGCCTGTCGATTACTTCCATCAAATTTGTCTCGGTCCTTTCCCGCAACTATGGGACGTGTTTTAGTACCCAAAATAATTGAATCTAGACACCGGTACTCAAAAATGGTGAGCATCCTCTGCTTCCAAGTATTGTAGTTTTTACCGTTGAATCTCTTGCTGCTTTCCAACATGATGTTGGTCAAAGAAGCCATCCCACCTATTTTCTGAAGGCACAAAAAAAAGGTCAAAGGTAGCAACAAACTTCAAAAAAAAATTATTATTGCAAAAAAGTCTGATTTTTTTGTCAAAAACCCTAGGCAATCTGGCACAAATCCCTAGGCACACTGTTGTCACAAATCCCACAATTTTTAAAAAACCATCAAAAATCAAAGGCTGGAAATCCACAATTCTTTTCAAAAATTGAAAAAATTCTGCAACATTCAAAAACACCCAAGTTTGAAACCCTAGGCGCTAAAAGGACACATTTTTTCAAGAAAAAATGCAAAAAAAAATCTTCAAAAATTGCGATGTTGCAAACCCACGATTTTTAGTAGACCCACGAATTTTAGCAGACCCACAATTTTGCCAAAAAAATCACATGGGAAAGGAGACACCCAAACGCAACGACCAAAAATTGCATGGGTGAAAACACAGACAGGTCGCGATTTTTTTAAAGAAAAAAATCCCACGAATTTTGAGAAAAAAAAACTTTTGTAATTTTGTAGACAAAAAGAACGGCACAATTTTGATTGCAAGTCGCACAGGAAGAAACCCTGGGCAAGGTTGTGATTTTACATAGCAGCCCACAAAATCGCGCGCCACAAAAATCCTCACATTCTTGCTACACAAAAAAATTCCACGAGATCGCCCAAAAAACCAATGCAAGACCCACGATTTTTTATTAAAAAAACCAAACAAAAAAAACTTCTAAAAATATTTTCCAAAATCTTCAAGTAAAAAGCCAAGAATTTTGTTACAAAAAGTTGCCAAAAACCAACCTCTGCTCTAATACCATGAAATGGTAATTGATTGTATTAAACAAAGGAGAGGAATAGTCCTTAAATAAGAAATTACAAGATGATGTTTCTATCATAAACAATCGACAACTAAAGAAATAAAAGAAAGTTGCTAAAACTAACTAAAAGCAAACTAGGCTAACTGGAAGTAAACTAAACGACTAAGATGACCATTATAAGCTAAATATAACAATATTACTTTAATATAGCCCGCACGGGTAGCAGAGTTGGCTTGGGCAGTGGGTTTTCTCCCCACTAGTCTTGGGTTCGACCCTCTCTCAGGTTTAAGAAGTGGGCGCGGGGGATCTCACCCGCAGGGGGCTAGTCTCGCCCTAGCTCGCCCTAGGTACCCAAGGTATGGGTTGTTGGGTCGCTGGGCTAGGTCGCAGGGACTCCCCTGTTGTAAAGAAGAAAAAAACACTATTACTTTAATATAAACCAAGATTAGATATAATATAGAGACAAAAATGAAAACCCTACATAGTGACTATTAAATGGGCAGCAACCAAAGACAATTTTGCACATTGTTTTCCAATCTTTTTTAGATGCAAAAGACACTTAAGTATCCTCTATATAGATTTCTAAGTAGATCTATGTATTGTTGACGAGATTGTGAAGTGTAAATATGGTTATGGGGATGATCTTTAGGGAATAAACAATATCTCTCTAAATTATTAGATCACGACTTTTTGGGTTAATGGACTTCTCTAAACAATAATGATACATATTTATTCTATTCTGATTTGTTAACACATTGTATTTTAGTAGACAATAACTCCAAGGTTTGGGGTTGTTCCTAACTTGTTTGAGCTTCCCTTTTTAGTAGACTTTCGTTTGAGGCCGAAATTGGTATTACATAGTTATGAATGAGTTAAGGAAACCTGACAACTTGTATTTAATAGATAACATGCTTCTGAATATTAAGTTGAACGAAGTGAATGTATTTGACTACTTTATAGTTGGTATTTGTTTGTGTACATGATGAGTAGACACCATCTCATGTTGATTCAATGTGATTCTTATGTGTTTGTGAAATTCACCTCCAAACCTATAGGCTCTTGAATCAATTGCTTGTGATTTACTTATCTAAGTCCACTTGACCAGTACTATGAACCCTATTATGTATGACCCCCACAACAAGTGTGAACCTCCAGGGTATTTGAGCAGTGACAAGAAGTCATTGGACCATGCCAATGATTGATGCTTGTGCTTCTGCAAGGGATTATCCAATATTCTATAATAATCACCCTTAAATTTTTTTTGAAAAAACTTGTTATCTCAAAAATGAAATGCCAAGCACTTCCTTTCCACTTTCTAATCACCATGTTCCCAACGTGGGGAGGTGAGAGGATACAATGTACATGATTACAATTATATTTGAAATGAAACAATTGAAGGTAATCCACTTATCTAGTGGGGTTAGCTTAGCACTTCCACTTTTCAGTGGGAAAGCTCAAACAATACTAGAAATGTAAAGCCAACTCTTCCACTTTTCAATGGTGAACAAGTACAACAAGAGAAACTCTCCCATTTTTCAGTGGTGAGTGAATACAATAAGCTACAACAACTCTCTCGCTTCTCAGCAGTGAGTGAGAACCAATAAGCCACTTATTCAATGGGGTAAGTAACAACAAAATATCAAGAGCAGCTCATTGGTGGTACTACCACTCACTGTTACAATGTTAGCTCATTTGAAAACTTCTAAATTCAAGATATGCATCTGCTATTACAAGTATAGTCATAAAGAAATTGATACAACATCCCCACATGTATCACAACATCGAAGAACTAACCACCCGTCATGGAATTAACAAATATACCTCAAGTATTGGCAAATAGATGACTAGTGCAGGTCTGAAAGAAGTCTGAAACTTTGTCGTTACAGTCTAGGCAGCAAGATATAAAATCAAAAAACTTCACCAAATCACTCCCACACGCACCCAAAACGAATGCAAGCTATAACCATGTTTCCAAACAGCTCTAAATGACTTATCACATCATCAAAATATTTATACTTAAAAACCAAAACTGAAACTTCAAAGCAACTCCAATGGTGACTCCTAGCGGGAATCACACCACAGTCTAGCTAGGGAATATCTTGCAATTCCGAAACTAGAAATCTATGATTTCATCCTCAAAGATGAAGAGAACCAAAGCCATTTCAACAACATAATATTATCATTCTTTAGCATATCCAAATGAGCCCCCAACACCTCCTTTTATAGTTTTTTTGTTGTTTTTCCGAAAAAGCATTTTTTTTTCTTTTTCGCTACTTTTTCAAAATAGCGTTTTGCTTCTTCGCTGCTTTTTCAAAAAGGTACTTTTTTGGCTTTTTGGCTTTTTCATTGTTTTTACCCGAAAAAAGTGTTGTTGCTTTAAATTAAATAATTCATTATGTGCAAACATTTAATCACCTTCCCAACAAGCTATTACACTAAGTTGTCCTTTAATTATTTCTCAACATTAAACAACATTAATGAAATGTTAATTAAATAACTTAATAACTTACCCAAGTTGCGAAAAGTACTGCAATGTCATCAGAATCCAATTTTGACCACACCATGATGAAATTGAAGCAGTAGGAAGATGATTGAAACCAATTTGGTGACTTACTATAAATAGACGTGCTCTCCAAGAAGTTTGGAGAACACCTCAAAAGTCAAAAAACACTTCAAAGTGTCATTCAGATCAATATTGCCCACAAAGCTCATTGCCAATAATAGAAACCATGTAACTCTAAAACTACGTCCTCCAAGATCTTTGGAATCCCCTTGCCTTACTAATTAGCCCACGGGAACTCAGGAAATAGGCTAACGGTCTTCAAACTGATTAGGCCTGAGAAGGGGACATTACACATTCACTTGGTTCACGGAGGTGAAGGTTTCCAAGGACTACCTCGGTTATAATACAAGAACGGTTGCACAAGTAGTTACCCTACTGTACAAGTAACGGTTACCAAAGCTAACCATTGTATCGAGAGGGTTAGCAAGCAATCACCTATAGCACAAGGGTAATAGGTCATCACCTATAGCATGAGGGTGATCAATGCCAAGTGCTACCTCAGTTGTTAAGAAGATAATTAACAATATCGCTACCGTCACAAGGTGGCATATGTTGAAAGCTACTTCTTTCTAGGTGGACAAACTTGTTGCCAATGGCCTATGGGCAATTGAAGTTGGAATTCACCAAGCTGGATAGGTTCACTACTTGTGGAAATATCACTTGTTCCTATATAACCCTTGGGATGGAGGACAAACCCCTGGTGTAGTATGGGATACACCAAATCCTCTTCCCAGTTGTTAGATGGTATACTTAACTCTATTAAGTTGAGAACAGACCCATGGTTTAGTGCACAATGCATCGACATTCCTTTTCTATCTAGGATGCACTAAACGAGCAGGTGTTAGTCACTCACTATATATATGTTAGTCACTCATTGTGTACTTGTGTATATGGCCTTCACCATTGTGTTCATTATTTTACTGATGCCCTTGCCAATGATGACATCAAGTAGCATGGGTTGTTTGATTGTCACCATAGATGGTGGTGGGTTGGAAAAAGGATGGGACCCACAGTGTGGTATGGGATGCATCGACATTCCTTTTCCAAGTGAGATCTACTTACAAGCTTATGTGATTGTGAATCAGATAGTGGGATAATGCATGCAATAGGTTGCATCCTTTTCCACTTTACCCATTATTTTTTATGTGAACATGTGATGTATTGTGTGGATTGTTCACATTGGATATATATGATGTATGCTTGAGCTAGTCACTATTGTAATTGTGATGTACATATGAGCTAGTCACCATTGTACTTGTGTGTATGAGCCAATCACTATTGTACTTGTGATGTATTTATGAGTTAGTCACCATTATACATGTTATGTGTGTATGAGCCAGTCACTATTGTACTTGCTATGTGTATGAGCTAGTCACCTTGTGTATATGTGATGTATTCTTGAGAGTTGAGATAGTCACTATGTGTAATCTTGGGATTATGAAATGATATGACCTCTATGTGAATTTGTGTGTTTGTACACTAATGTTTAGTATGGAATCAACACTTGATGGCAAATTGTTGTCATTCTATTATAATTGGCTAAGTTGATAGCTTACGCTTAATTAATAGTCAAGAGTTAAAGGTGAGATCAGAGACCTCATACATGAAGAGAGAATGAATTCCCTCTAACATTGGTGTGTGAACTATGAAGCCTTTGATTTCCCAAAGGGGATACGTAGGCATGGTCATCACGAATGAACCCTCGAGGTTTAGGTCTAGGTCGAGGGATGACACTAACATCAAGAGCTTACAACTTTTTAATGTAAGTTTTTGAGTGGTGGCATGGAGTCGTCGCCACGAGTGGTTGATTAAGTTGATTGTTAAAAAAATGTTGTGATTGAGGGACGGATTTTACACAAATCAGTATCCATTGGGAAATCATCAATTGAAGGTGTGCTACTGATCATTGTTGTGAGAAGCATTTGGTGTTACGAGCAAAGTAGAGATTTGTGACTAGGAAAGCATAAGAGGTCTTTCCATGAAGACTATGAATGAGTCTTGAAAAGAAGGCAACATCTCTCAAGGAGGGCAGATTTTGGGTCTATTGCATTGTGGACGAAGGAGCATCAATTACTTTGTAAATAGCATGCAAGATGAATAGACCAGCACCTCATCCTTGACCATATTTTATGGTTTCCAAAACACCTATAGATAAAAGTAGAGCATTAAAATGTTTCAAAAGCATTTGCATCTGAACACACCATTATTTTGATAAAATTTTACAAGAATCAACCAAGGGGCAAAGAGTCTTTGACTTACCATGAAGCTCCATAGTTGATTATTGCCTACACAACAACATAGCAACCATATTAAACATTTTTTCTACTCAAGTTCATGTATTTCTCATCAAACAAACAAATGTCAGCTGAAAATTAGAAGGTCCAAGAATAAAAACAAATTGCAGAGTTGTAGATTTTCAAAAGACATATACTTACAGGAGTCTTGGTGGCCTTGAGATGCTTGAAGAGGTCCTTAAGCTCATTGTCGTCATGAACACTCTTTAGGTTCCCATGTAAATTCACGGGGAGGGACAAACCTGTGCCTTCCAAACCCTTTTTACTTCCACTCTCATTTGATGAGTTACTTGTGTCCATTTATACAACTACAAAATACAAAATAAAAAAGAAAGACAATATAAGAAGCGATGTCAGTCTAGTAAATGGGGATATAATTTTAATTGCAAGGTTTTCTCAACTTCTTTTAATTAATGTTAAAAATGTGCATTCTTTCATCTAAACAAGTTACATATTAAAATAAAAATGGGTTTAATAGTTGTATGCTTATGACAACAAAGGAAGTGACATAACTCTCTAAAAAATGCCATCATCATTGTAGAAGACCTAAGTCATGCCACCATGTCAAAAGCATCCCAAAGATATGGTTTACTACACAAGGGGATAAATAAACTATACAAATATGCAAAATCATAAATGAGAAAGAGCAAAATCATAAATCAACTTTCTTCAAACAAGTGCACAATATTATTGAAAAAAGATGGAGCACAATTACTACCCTGCTACATCTTCTTGTCTTTGCATTGAGTGCAAAATAATATTTCTTTTTGTGCCAACAAGGACTGCCCCATATTGAGATTACGAAGTCATTTAAGGGTACAAGGCAGCATTTCATAGACTCTTCCCTAATCATGATTTGCAGGATGTAATTAAGAATGAGTTCACTAATTTTGTACACTCCAATGGTCAAAATATTGAGGCTCTTTGTGGTAAGTTTAAGAATGATGCTCACAATTGGTGGTAATTCCATGGCCAACAACTCCAACATCTACAACCCCTTGCAATCAAAATATTATTGCAAATAAATTTAATAAATTTTTATTTTATAATCTTTAAAGTTTCATTTATAATTTTTTTATTTTTTTATTTTTTTAATTTTATAATGTATAACTCTATCTCTCTACTTTGTCTTCATAGGTTGCTAGTTCATTTGCATCTAAGAGGAATTGAAGCACATACTCTTTTCATCCACTTAGTAGAGTGTAACAGATTGCACTCAAAAAGGGCATAGAACATAGTGTATGTGCATTTCAACTTACACCTCCTTTCACACAAACAACATGGCTACAACAAAGGGGACATGAAGTTGTGGGATATGAAGACAAAGTATACTAACTTGGATGTTTCCACTTCCCAACGCATTGCATTGAGTACAAAAGCAAGCACACTTTTAGTGCAAGTGGCAATGGCACTGCCTGTGGTTCTTCAAATGTTCCTACATCATCAAATGTCAATGATGATGATATTGATGATTTAAAAATTCATATGATGCTGAAAACTAATTGAACTTGATATTATTGTCTTAATATTGAACTTGAAGTTAGAACAATGAATATTGTATAATATTTTATCATTTATATTTTAAATGACATTCGAATTTATGGTAGTTCTACTATGCTCGCCCAAGTTTATGGGATGGGGATAGAAAGGTATGGTGGGACGCATTTCCAGGATGTATTTTTTAAGGCCATTTTTAGGAGATGACTATTGAAAAAATAGGAAAAATTTAAAAATATAAGGATATTTCAAAAATTCACATTATAACATTGATTAGGCATTCATCATAGACATTAGAGGACCTTTGTGAGCATGGGTAAATGAATAGGAATTATGATGTTATTTATATATATATGAGCATAAGTTAATAAAGACATGCCTGATTGGTGTTATAAATTATGATGTTATTTATACATATATGAGCATAAGTTAATAAATATCTCTGTTACTGGGTTCTTCATTTTAGCCCCCCGAACCGGCTAAAATACGTGTGGATTCTGGTTCGGGTTCGGTTCTTCTTTAAGTTCGCCTGGGTTCTCCATTTTCCACCCAGGTTCTCTGTGGGTCCTTCTGTGAAGGACCCACAGAGAACCCGGGTGGAAAATGGAGAACCCTGGCTGAACCCGGGGAGAACCCAGAAGGACCCAAGCAGACCCATGTCATCCAGCCTAGAAAAAGACAAAAACTCAACTTAAAAACATAAAATAAAACCCAAAAAAGTGTCGAGATTGCCTTACATTGACTTGGCCGACCAAATGAGGCTCATTTTGCAAACTCAAAAGAGCAAAAAACACCATTTTTTGCCTTCAAGCTGAAATAGTTGATTTTTGCAGGTTTTCTCTTTTTTTAAGACTTGAGTATTTACTATTTAGTAATTTACTATTTACATTTTTGCAAATTATGAATATGATTATATGAGGTATTACCATATGGTGTATTTCATTGTTTCAATATTCTACGGCATTATGATCATATGATTATAGTTTTGAGCATGCTTATGAGTCTATGGCATTATGTTTATAATTTATTTATATATATATATACTTTTGTACCCGTACCCGTACCCTAGGAAAAAAAAAATTGCTGTACTGGCGAACCTGAACCCGAACCCACATCTAAATCCGTACCCGAACCGGCAACTTAGATAAATATTTATTGTTATAAATGAGGCAGCTTTATTTTCCACTCTTATTAAGTGGGCAGTTTGTCATATAGAGCATGAATCTGGTTTTGCAATTGGGAAGGCATCATATTGAATTCAAACCTTTGCATCATTTACAAGTAGTTTGTAACCACCAACACAATTTTTTTTTAAATTGTTTTGAATATTCAATGTTATTGTCGTAGTATTAGGGTGCAGGCTTAGGTGCTTTGAGAGTTTTTTCATGTAATCTTAATTTTAAATCATTTATTCTTTGGAAAAAAGTAAGATCACAAAATAGTTTTGTTAGAAGTAATCGCCGGAGGTTTTGAGCATTGCATTGAGGCAGCTACTACTGCTACATGATTGATGACCATGGACTTTGTGGAGTAATCTGAGATATGATGAGAGAGAAACAAGATCCAACAAAGCTATAATGTTTGACATAGTTTAGATTGGAGGTTTATGGGATTTTGTTATATATACAAGCAGAATTGGTAAAGTCGTTGTAATGTAAAAACACCACCTACTTGATCATTATATCGTTGTTTATCACAATCTTTCAAATGTAAATCTAGGAGCCATCTCGCAACTAACACCCTCTAGCTTACACTCTGTGATGGCTATCAAAGGTTGGCCAATAAAACAACCTCTTACCCACCACCGAGGGCCTATGGTTTGTGGTATTTCGCAGCCAATGAAAATAAAACTTCTGCTCAAGGTAGTATATTGCCTTCCTAAGTTCTCCAAGTGCAATGATTTAGTGGTTCTTTTTAGACTTGGAAAATTTCCGCACGTAGAGGACAACTGGGCAAGCACACCAAACTAGAATGGAAGCACTTGTTAGGAGTATGATTTTTTTCCAGGTTTCAGAGATAAAGGGGAAAATGCTTTGAAATTTGAGGACAGTTCATCATGTCCAAAGATATATAGGAGTGGATAAGCTAATTTACCAAGTGCTTGCAAGGTTACTCCTCCAAAGCATTTTTCTAAAATGCAAGTAGAGTTTTTGGGGCCTATTTGGAGAGAATGGAGATGGACTAATAGGAATCTTTCTTCTTTAATGCAACTAATGTTCTCTATGACAAGTATGGACACAAATTTCATATTTTATATCAACTGAATAATGAGCGGAGGCCCAAGACCTAATGATTAATGGTTACACAGAAGCCAAAGTATATAAGACTAGAAAGTAAAAATGCTTTAAGCGGAAAGTATTAAGTTGATTACTTCTCCATTAGAGCTCCTAAGTCAAGATAAGACTAAAGAAGCGAAGGCTCACAAACATTACCTATGTTAAATGACATCAAGAAGAAACAATGTTGTGCACCTTTCTGCAGTGAAAAGCAGCTAAAATCTTTTAGGGGGGCTTAAAAAGCAGACTTTACAGGAGACTCTTTGTGTGCCTTGCAATGGAAAACAACACTAGGAGAAGAAATCTGGATGATTAGAGACCACAAGAGACAACTCCAAACTGTGTAAACTTTTTGCATACAAAAGACTTGAATCCAATTTTTAGAGAGAGAATTCTTCTTTGCAGTTACAAAAAACACATACTTTGAGGATAGACCTGCCAAACACAATCATGTGTAGAACTGCTTCTAAAAGGATGTTGAATCATTGCAAATTGATACAAAAATAGAGATGCTAGCTATATTTGTCTGTGGGAAGATGATCTCTCAAATGTAGCACCCCTTTTTTTTGTTGATGCAGCATAGACATGTGGTTTCAGAAAAGAATGTAACAATATCAAAAACATATTGATACTTAATTATACCACTGAGTCCTAAACAAAGAACCAACCATGTAAGAGGATGTACCCATGTGGAAAACCAAGCTGTTTGTCACTTGAATCAACGGAATCTTTTTAAAAAATTGTCATTTTGTGTCACGCCAATCCCTTACCTTGTGACATTTGGTCTCTAAAGTAGAAGAACCAATATAATAGCACAAACCTGTGAAGAAATACGCTGTACAATTTTATAAGGTTTGTGAAGAAGAATGTAATAAGTTTAACATAAGAAGATGGTCCAATCTCTACTATTCGCTCTATGTGAAAATAGCTCTGGCAACCATTGCATTCACAGCATCAGCAGTAGCTGTTATCCATTTAATACTAAATTCTGTCAGGAAAATTGTCACAAAAATAACCTCAAGAATAAGGAAAACAAAATAAACCAAAAATTAAAACCATCAAAAAACGAAAAATCCTGCTCAGACGACGAAAATCCTGCTCTGACGACGAAAATCCTGCTCAGACGACGATGGCCATCAGAAAGAAAGACTTCACAATTCAAAATATTTATACGTAAAGAAACAAATAAGATCTAACACTAGATATTACAATAATATCGTATATAAAAACAGCCATAGATACAACCACAGAACCAATGCCTTCATTTAACAGATAACGACAGAATTGTTTTAGAATGAAATTAAACACAACAAAAAATGATCCGCCGCGTACAGATTCCCCCAAAAAAAAACTCACTGAAACCATGGCAAGTGACTTACCTCAAGATTCTGCACAAATTGTGTCGTGCTGTCAACGATGCCGACGAGGAAAAAAAAGGGCAGAATTTGCAAGGAAAAATATTACGAAACCCTACCAAAGCAGATTTTTTTTAAAATGAGACAAACCAAAACCAATCTCCCTACAGCTGCTGCTTCAATCTATTCAAACTAAACGAAAGATAGATATAAAAATATCGAGGTTTTAGAGCTATTAGATTATTGAGCTCGAAACAAGATTTCAGCAATCTTTTAAACGAAAATATTGGTTGCGAGTTAAAATTTGCTTACAGGCGTGGGACGAGGACTTTTTCAACTGCCCAAAAGTTGTTCTTTCAGGCATAAGACAACTTTCCTGGCGAAAACTGCTACAAAATATAGCCTATCTGCTAATTATTGTATGATTCGGTTCTGTTCGTAGTAGCGAGAAACAGAGGAGTATAAGATAAGATTGTCCACTTGCTGTAATCCTCTCTTTCCGAGTTATAAAGAAAAGTAGTAAGCCAAATTGCCACCATTACAAGACTGGTTTTTCTTCCGCGCAGCAGTTTGCTTCTAGTATGTGAGTTTTTTTATTTATTGCTGTATGGAGCCAATAATTCCTGCTCTAAAATGGATTAACTTTCATTTGCGAAGGAAATAGGAAAACCATTTAACTTGTGATTGGTTTATAATTTCTAAACTAAGAGTTTGTAGATAATCAGTTTATTAGTCATTTGATCCTCACACACTTAGCCAGATCAAATCAAAACATAAAACCTATAATTTGTTCCACAATCTTTATTTATTTGGTAAAGTTTATGATTGTAAAGAAACATAGTGTTTGTTAATAGTGGCATGGTGTGGTGGTTAAGTTGTTGTGTTGTTATTCTTCACATCAAAGTTCAAACTTTATTAAGGTGTAATTGTTGGGAATTTATAGTGGGGAATGACATCCCCCATTTGTGACCTCATCGGGCCAAAAGCGTTTACCCCTCTTATAAAATGAAGAAAAAAATAAAATAAAATAAAATAAACATAGAAACATAGTGTTCAAAGTATAGTGATTTTTTTATTTTTTAATCTATGGCTATCTGTGAAAGTATAATCTAATTTTATTTTTTTTCTACTTAATATTTTAAGTTCAAATTTAAGAATAAATATTAGATCAAAGAGTTGTAGTTAATTGGCTGAGTGCAATTGGTGAGGGTGGTGGTATGTTATTTGATTATGTCATCTATCAAGATTCAAACCCCTAGAGGTATGATACAAGGGATGAGATCAAGATCATGCCTTGAACAATTTTGGTAGATTGAATACCCCTTAGGCCTTGACACTCATCCAAAGAAGTATCAACATAGGCTCATGCTCCTTTATCAAATAGCAAAACTAACTCATAAATGATATAAAATATGTCATAAAAAAATAAAATATATATCAAATTCTAAATAGGGAAGATGTTTGTTCTACTTGCCAAGATGGAACCCTTAGAGATGAACCACATAGCTCTATTGACTCACCCTAATTTGGGGACCTTGACTTATCTTTTTCCCATTGTAGAGGAGGAAATTTGACACCCTAAAATGGCATGATCTCAAAGGGTGAATGTTCCTCAGCTACCTCAGGGATCAAAGCTCAAGGGACGAGATGAAAAAACAAAGGAGTTTGTTTATGTTTTATGCGAAAAAAATAAAAGAGTTTTAGAAACTAAAAGAGCAAGTTACAGAGGTTCTCTGGACAAACCAGCGAACTCACGGCCAAGGATAATAGCGCAACATGCAGACATCCCCACGACACGTTGTAGTCTCATACGAACGAAAACCAAGTTTATCATAGAAACTCGCGAAGAACCTACTGACTATTTGATAACTAAAATCTCAAAAATATACTAAAATAATAGAATAATTGAAATGAATAGAATAATGATAATGAACATAAACTAAGTGAAATAGAAACGAAGTGATGGAATAGAAAAGAAGAAAGGAGACACTCACAAGAGGTCTGCAATTGAAGCCTCCAGTAAAGCTCCAACTTCAATACCTACACACATAGAAACGAGAAAATGGTTGGGGTTGTTTTAGGGGCTTGCCTTAGTCAAATCCCCACGTAGGTGTTCCCGCCTCCACGAATAGCTAGATAGATAGGGATAAAGAAAATAATAGACGAGATAAAGAAGGAAATAGACATATTAGAATATTATGCTACCAAAATAAAATGGTAATGCAATAAGGAAGCTACAATCACCCTCCTTTAACAAGTGAGAAATGTTGAAAGGAAGAGCATACAAGTTCTCAGACATGCCAAGGGTGTCAAAGTGTCAATGTAAAGAGCCAAAGTGCAAGAACTTGAGAGAATGAGAGTGAAAGAATGCTTGAGAATGGAGAAGAATGAGAGAATGATCAAGAGAAAGTGAGATCAATTGAATGAATGAAGTGAATGAGTGAAAAAGAGTGAATGAATGGCCAAAAATGAGAAGTTAGGAGTATAGGCATGCAAGGAGTCATTTTGGTGTGCCTGCAAGCTACAGAGGTGTTGCACCTTGTGGGTGGGTAGGAAGTGTAATGTCCAAATGGCTACACAGTCAAGAATCTTGAGACGTTCATGTGGTGTGCAGCCATCCGCGAAAAAAATTCACCATAATGACTGAAAACTAATGGGTTAATGACAAAATTAAGGTTAACAGAAAGGGATATTGCATTATCGATTTTAATTAATCTAAAGGGGAGGTTTATGGAATGTGAAACTGCATAGGATGCAATTTTTGGCATTACATTTTTCCCCCACTTTAGCGAGCATATATATTCTAATAGATGTGAGCTAAATTAAACAGAAAGAGGTTGAAGAGAATATATCCAAGATGAAGAGGATGTAGGTCTTTGATCCAGTATATGCAACTGAAAGGTTGATCTAGGACATGAAGAGGATGCAGATCTTTTATCCTACAAAGATGACTGCAATCTTACCACAAACATGTTAGGTGAAAAAGCAAAAAATAGATGTGATAAAATTTCATTAGATAAAATATGGCACTGATAGGTATTGCTAGCAAGCTATGTTATGCTAGAGACCATACGAGTTGATAAAGTATGTTATGCTAGAGACCAGACAACAAGCTTATAAAGACATTGTTGATAAGTATGGATAGCAAGTTGTGTTATGTTAGAGACCATATGGCAAGCCAATAACCATGTGGCTATTGCAAACTATGTTACAGGACAGTCACAAAAAAGACAAGTCTAGTCAGGTTTCCCCCGAGCTAGATGACAAGATCATAAGACGAAGATTTTTAAGACATACATTTTTTAAAAATGGAAATAAATAATTGGATATGATGTGTGCTACATAAAGGAACACAAGTCATTCTAAGGAGAGAAGAAAGACAGAGAGATATTGTTTCATTAAATACATAGCAAGATGTATCCATGGAATGTTATCACATGAGGGACAACACATAAAATACACAACATCAAGAAAAAGTAGAGATTAAGAGATTAAGAGCACGGGGGGATCCAATTATTCAGGGTCAAAACTGATCATAAATTTGTATATATGTAGTGTAAATTATGTGAAATGTCATCACCCCCCAAATAGATTGGAATGACAAAAAGAGCACATGAAGACAAATAAAAATCTGGGCTAGCATGGAAGAGGCCTAAATGCCCCAACGCTTTGCATCATTCTTGATGTGAAAATCAAATATTACAATGAATAAAAGAATGATGAAATAGATAGAAGAAGTTTATGACATATTTTTTCTCTTATATCCAACTACGTACAAGGGTAGCAAGTGTCCTCTAGGGGAGAACACAAACATAAACAGACAAGCACATGAACACAATCAAACATGCAAATCTAATCTAAAGATAAGAGGTATTGCTCTAGTCCAGCACCTCCAACAAGTCATCCTGCTCCCAATATAGATTATTATAGGGGGAGGGAAGATGAGCTTGTAGGGGAGGGACCATAAGAGCAGTGTTAGGTGACTCACCTGCAACAAGAGCTAAGGAGGAGGTTGTCTGAATGTCCTCATCTATAAGCTCTTGTGAGGCTAACGTCATTGATTTAGCAAAGATGGAGGAGAGAGTTAAGATGCCCTCCACCGAGTCAAACATGCACATCTCAGGGGTGTGCAGTGTCTGTGCTAAAGGAGGTGGATGAACTAAGGAGTCATTGCCAACCTCCAAAAGAGGGGCAGTGACAAACTTTGGGGAAACATAAGATTCTTCTGTCATAAGTATGGAACAAACCAGAATAGAATGGGATGAAGAAGAGGAAGAAGAATTCTTACGATTGTCCTTTAGAGAGAGGACAAACTCTAATTTACGCTTAAGAGGAGGATGTGGAATCCTCACATCAGAAGTGAGAGAAGAAGGAGCCACAATAGATTCAACCTATGGTGAGGCATATCTATAGGCTTGGAGAAGGGAAGAAGATCAAGTAGAGAAGTGATCAAGGGAGGATCCGAAGAAGGAGAGATGAAAATTTGCACCCTCTTGGAGTGAGATTCATTTGAATCCATCGAGGAGGTCAAAAGCATTATAGAGGTGATGAAAATAGAAGCAAGAATGAAAATAGAGTTGGTAGGGATAGAACAGGAGCAAATACTGAAGCGAAAGGCTCACCCTTGATCTTCTGCAAGGAATCGTGTTCTTGGGCCAATGCCTATCGGCGATGCTTACGCTTGCATGCAAGCTAGTTATGACTACCAGGAATAAAGGCCTGAGAAGACTTAGGGGTGTCTTTTTCCACCAAAGGAGTAGTCTTCATAGTCGTTACCAGTGGAAGAGTAGGCTCCTAAGGAGGAACAAGAGGTGTTGTAGAAACAAAGATTGGAATCTCGACCATTGGATCCTTTCCTTTTAATACTTTGGGGGCACCTGGAGGAATGAGAGAAGGCCTTGGGGCTAACTCCAATTGTAACAAAAGAAGAGCTAACTCTAGTTGTATGCTTCCATTTACCATACAGGGTGGGTCAAGGAATTGTGGGAAAAACTAGAAGTTAGAAGACTTGTGATTTAGATTTCATCAAGGGTGCCTTTTATCTTCCTATGTTAGGCACAGTATAAGGAACTAAGGACATCGTTGAAAGTTATGAAATCCCACAAGAGGAAGAAGGTCGATGTGCAGGAGCATGCTTGTTTGCAAAGTCTTCGAGGAAGAAGGCATAGAGGATGAGGCATGTTGTTGCATGTGCATAGAGGCCTTCATATAAATGGCATGAGAAGAAGATGGAAAGATGGCATTAGGGGTCATGGCTCTCATCTTGTACCTGAAGTAGGGCCTATAGAACAAGTCTCCATGGGGTAGTAAAGGTCCAATAGGAGCAGGCCAAAAATGATCCAAGGAGAAGCCCCCATGTGACACAAGCAGTTTATATCTGGTATCATGAAGAGTATGCACTGTGCTGTCATGGGGAATTTTTAAAAATTTGTGGACTACTAAAGTGACCGCATTCATGGAGACTAGCCATGGAATGCCTAGTCTTACTCTAAAAAGGTCGAATTCAAGAATCGTGACAAATGGAACATCAACATATTTAGGCTCGAAAAGAATTGACAAGGAAATAGAACCAATGGGAGGTATAGAGAAGCCATTGTGAGTATGAATCATGGCCTTCAATTCCTTGTATTTATCCTTATGTAAATTGTTAATAAAAAGTGTCTCCTCTGTGATAACACTAACTCAATTGGCAGGGTCAACCATAACACTGGTCATTATGTTACCGTTGACCTGAGCAGAGATGTATGGAGAAGGTTCCTTCTTAAGGGGCAAGTCATGTGTAAATTTTCATGTCAAGAATATTTTCCACATAACTAGGAGTAAAAGGAGTGAACACGACCATGTTCACGTACTCAAAAGGACTAAGATCAGAAGAGGAAGAAGCAAATGCTATTAGATTGGAAGAATGAAAAGGAAAGGGATTTGTGTAGATCTATAGTTGGCTATTAGGCTTGGCTATAGATTTGTTCTTTTTTTTTCTACTATTGAGTTGGATGGTACCACTATCTATGTGGTCTTGGACTACATGTCGAAGATGCACACAATGTTTAGTGTCATGACTAGGGAATTGGTGATTGGAAAAACTTTCACGCATCATACCAGCTAGGATAAGGTTTGTCATCAAGTAGTGCTCTAATTTTTGGGAAAGTGATCGAACCATATTTTAATAACTTTTGAAGAACACTAGCATAAGATTCAGATAGTTTTGTGAAAAATTTGTTATGCCCTGTGGTGTTCTTTTCAATAGGAACAAAAACCACATTCGTTGTTGCTTTATTCTTTTTAGACTCCCCAAAAGTAGACATGGCTAATTGATTATTAAGATAGGAGGATGAGGAGGCACCCATGTACTGTGTCACCGTCTACTGGTACTCTCGAAACACTGTACATAGATGTGCAAAAGAGGGATATGTCATCAAGAGGAATTTTTCTCTCAATGTTGGTTGCAAATTCCCCATGAACATATGATGGACATTGGAATGAGGTGGGGCATAAGAGATTTATGAAAAAAAAGATTCATAATGCGCAATAAAATTGATCACCCTCTTGTGAGCCCCCTACTTACAATGAACAAGATCAATAAAGGTGACCTTTGACCTAATGCTTGCTTGGAACTACTGCAAGAATTGATTAATTAATTGATCAAAGGAGAAGATAGAATTGTCAAGAAGTGAGTAAAACCACACTAGTGCAACATCCTTGAGGGATCACAAGAATAGTTTGGCTCACAAAGCATCATGATAGATGAAGTCACTGCACATGGCAGTAACTGATGAGACATGGGTTTGTGGATCACCCCTATCATTATATTTATCAAACTTTGGAACTTATACCCCTTATGGAATAGACACATTTGAGATATTGAGGGCTAAGGGACTGTGAGGATAGTAGGGTTGCAATGTGGAAGTGGAAGTAGCACTGGTTAGGTTTCCCAACTGTGATTGCATATGTCCCATGTTTTGCAATAAGGCATTTAGGATGAGATTTGATGGCAGAGCTTGACTAGTCATGGCAGCAGAGGTTTGGGATGTAGATACAAGGATCTCGTACCCCAAAGGGATGTGATTCAATCTAACTCAAGGAATATCAAGGGGCATAGTGTTTACATTATTAGTAAAAGTGAAAGAAGGTATACAAGGATTAGTATCTACCTGTGCACGAACACCTTTGGCATCGAAAGGTACAACTATGTACTAGTGATCTTTGATCGGGTATCTTAAGGGTGGCCCAAGATTGATGTGTACAAAGGTACATGAGTCTCTACTAGATTAGCTATCCTGCAGAGCAACTCAAGACCCTTATGGTCTAAGATGAGTAGATTCCTCAAACCACAGACAATAAGAGAAGTTAGAGTGTATACATTATCTTTGTTTAAAAATTCTTCAAAATATTTAAGTTTCTCCTCTAAAGTCTAAACTTGCTCAAAGGGAACCCTGAGAGTAGATTCATGATCTATAGGAGAAGAAGACCTAGAAGGATTACTTGGTTGAGAATTAGTTTGAACATTTGCAAGCACAATGATGAAAAAGAAAGGGGGTGTATAACCTAGTGATAGTCTTGTAGTGAACTGCTCAAAATCAGGACCCTAGTGGGTAGGACTAAACTATGATATTGAACCCATATCTAGGTGTTGAAGGCTTCTTATAACTATGTGCTCGAAAGTTGTAGACTGGGTTGTGAAACTCATAAAAGTATCACAACACTTGGTCTAACAGATGTCCAAACAAGAGAAAAAAATTTCAACAAAATATTAAGGCTAGGGTAGTTTCATGTCATATTCACCAAAATGTAGAGGAAATTCAACACCCTAAAATAATATGATCTCAAAGGGTGATCGTTCCTTGGCTACCTTGGGGATCAAGGCTCGGGTGACAAGATGAGAAGACAAAGGAGTTTGCTTATGTTTTATGTGGAATAATTTTATTTTTTTTGAAAATTGAAAGAATAGGTTGCAGAGGTTCTCTAGACAAACCAACAAGCTTTCAGCCAAGGATGATAGTGCAGTGCATTGTAGTCTCATATGGACAAAAACTGAGTCACAAAAACTCTCAAAGAACCTATTGACTATTTCATAACTAAAATCTCGAAAATATACTAAAATAACAGAATAACTGAAATGAATAGAATAACAATAATGAACATAAACTAAATGAAATAGAAAGGAAGTGATGGAATGAAAAAGAAGAAAGGAGACACTCACAAGAGGTATGCGATTGAATCCTCCAACAAAGCTCCAACTTCAATACTTGCACACATAGAAACGAGAAAATGGTTGGGGTTGTTTTAGTGGATTTCCTTAGTCAAACTATTGCATAGGTGTTCCCACCTCCATGAACAACCAAATAGATAGGGATAAAGAAAATAATAGTTGAGATAAAGAACTAAATAGACATCTTAGAATATTATGATACCAAAGTAAAATGATAATGAAATAAGGAAGCTACAATTACCCTCCTTTAGTAAGTGAGAAATGTCGAAAGGAAGAGCATGCAACTTTTGAGACATGTCAAGAGTGTCAAAGCATTGATGTAGAGATCCAAAGTGTGAGAACTTGAGAGAATGAGAGAATGATAGTGAAAGAATGCTTGAGAATGGAGAAGAATGAGAGAATGATCAAGAGAAAGTGAGATTGATTGAATGAATGAAGTGAATGAGTGACCAAAAATGAGAAGTTAGGAGTGTATGCATGCAAGGAGCCATTTCAGTGCTCTTGCAAGTTGCAAGGGTGTTACACTTCATGTGTAGGTAGGAAGTGTAACGTACAAATGGCTATGTAGTCAGGAATCTTTTTGGGATGTTCATGTGGTGCACAAACATTTGTGCGACACATGGTCATCCATGACAAAAATTCACCTTAACAATAAGAAACAGATGCACATTAATGACAAAATTAAGGTTAAGGTAAAGGTATATTGCATTATCGATTTTAATTAATCTAAAGGGAAGGTGGAATGTGAAATTGCATAGGATGCAATTTTTGACATTACACCCATAAATCCAAAATGAGTTATGCCCATAATCAATCAAGATCCCTTCTTATTTTGCAATAAATGGCTTGGGAAGAACTCTAAAAGGGAAACAATAGAAACATGATGCTTTTCCTAGGTGTTGCTCCTTTCCACAACACCATATGAATGCACATAACATGAAGAAATCTTCACCTAGAACCTTGCTACATATTCCAATGCCTACAAGATTAAAGAAATAGAATAAATCATATTTTTTAAATAAAGAGGGCAGCCTACATTTCCTTGCCACACCAAAAGTGTAATGGAGAAAATAATTAGAATCATAAATAATAATACAAACAATTGAACCTATAGTTTCAACAAGCACATTGATAAATTTTTAATTACTATAAAATTTTGTAGGAGAGAAGATTTTTTCATACTCAAATTCTTACTTATATAGAAAATGATATAATAAAAGTATTATTTATAAGGTAGGAATTAGTGAAATAATTTTTTTATAAATCAACAGAAAAATAATTAGGATTAAAAATCATGTATCATAGTTGAAATATTATCTGAACTAAATTTATTAGAACTAAATTACATCATGTCTTAAATTTTGATTTTGGTATAACATAATTATTCTTTAGAGGGTGTGTTGAAATTGAAATTCACTTCTTGATAGATTTTGAAAGTTTCATCATGAAATGGCAAGTGTCTCAATAGTGAAAAATCTCACTAGCCACAAGTAGGTTCTAAGTTTGAATGTTAGTTTATCCAATATTCTCATTGATGTACCTATAGTTTCTTATAAAAATAAATACAATGCAAAGTAGAAAAAATAATAATTAAAATCAAAATCTATGTACAAATCCCTAAACTGGCTCAAATAAATCTTGTACATGATGGTGTATGTGGACACCTAAACTTGACCAATTAATACCATGTTGAATACCACCTCATTGTATATCAATCCTAGATATATAATTCTAGTTTTCATATTGCTACATATACCACATTATTATATTCTCTAAATAATTAAATTAATCTTTACTATTTAGTTAATTAGTCATTTCTAATTAATTAATCATTTATCCAAACTAAATAAATATGTTCATATCATTCATTTGGGCGTCGGTCCCATTTCGATTAGTTAAGGTGTTCCCTATCGGGCGCCCACCATGGGTTCGACTCTCTGGTCTGTACCGGTTGGTGTGTCCCCACTGGTCACGGTAAAAAGTTTACCGGTGGTGGGTTATGGGGGGCCGTCTGATTCCCCTCGTTAAAAAAATAAATATGTTCATATCATTCATCTAAATCAAATAAATAGTCTAATTATTTACATGTCCATCTAAAATTATTACAAAAAAAAACATTCATTAAATAAAATTCAATCATCTTGTAATTCTCTACCATCCATTCAAACCATAAAATTTTAACCATTCATAAAGATACAAGATCATTTCAATCAAATCTCAATCATCCATTTACAAACATTTAATAAAGTTACCTTAATGCATTTCAACCATTCATTCAACATCAAATTTGACTTTCACATACTCAACCAACAATCTACAAATCTAATAGAAGAATATACACCCAACTCCATAAAAACCCTCAATAATGCAAGGAAATAGGTAACTATAGGTCTATTATGAACTATCATTCATAACCAACTCTAAAATAGGCACTAAAATAAGAGCGACTAACAAGTAGAAAATTCATAACTCTTGAATTATTTGTTTATGCAATGTCTAAATGCCAATAAATGATTTTCCAAGCTTAGGTGCCACCAACCAACACCCTAAACCCCTCAGAAATTTAATGCTTGGACTTCCTGGATTCTCATGCCTAGCATTAGGGTTCATGTTGCAAACATGGTACGACCTTCATAGAAAATTGTTACATCATCATACAATCCCAAAAAATACTTTAGAGGAGTCACCTAAGTATGAGGAACACATTAAACACAACCGATGTTGATTTTTAACCCTAACATGATTTTTACCAGCAAGAATGGATGGTACGACTTGCTCTTGGGGAGTTGTATGACTAGAAAAAAAAACTAAATTGAAAATCTTCAATAACACACAAGAAATCTCTAAAAATCAACACCAAATCACTTCCAAAAATCTACAAGTCAAAATACTTCAAAAATCTTCATATTTGAAACCTTGATCTGCAAACTCTATGAAGAACAATGGTGATTCCTGGGTAGAATTGCTCTAAACTAGCTAGGGATTATCTTTCAAATCTAAAATTAGTGATCCAATTAGGGTTTTCATCCTCAAAAGACTCAAGGAAGAACACACAAGTCCAATCTAACAACATTTCATTATGTATACTCTTCAACATGAACAAATGTGCCCCAACACCTCATTTTATAAATTTTTGGAGGGAATTTACAATTTAAAACTATAATAATTTGTTTTCCCTCAAAAATAACCTTTTTGAAATAATAAGAATAATTCATGTGCAAAGGCCCCCTTAACTAGGCATCCAAATTTTAAAACACTTCATTACCTTTCTGACGAGATATTACACTAAGTAGTCCTTTTTATTATTTTTCAATATTAGACCATATTAGTGAAATATTAGTTAATTATTCAATAACTCACCCAATTTGTAGAAGGTGATGAAATTGAATTGGAATCATAATGATCATATCGGGATGACATTGAAGATGTAGAATTATGATCAAAGCCAATTAGGTGACATACTAAAAATAAACGTGCTCTCCAAGAAGTTTGTAGTTCTCCTCAACACCCTTAGAAGCTTACAATAAAACTCAAAAATTGGCCAAAAGCTCATGAGTTAATATTGCTAAAATAGGGAACATTATAGTCCACGCTTCTTAGAATTGTTTTCCCCAAGCAATTGTAGTCTCAAATAACCAATCAATTCTGAATTGTCAATGAGATCCCAAGATCCCAAACCAACTTAAGACGTTTATAACTCCTACTTGATGTTCTTTGTTACAACACATCCACAATCAAAACCTTCCTAACTCTTCCTGCCCAAGAAGCAACAATTGCTTACAAGTCATTAGCAAGCCCCTTGGAGATTGGTTTCTCATTACTATAATTTCATTTCACCATTTAGATAGTTTCAAGAAAATTAATACTATCATTTTCAATTTTAACCTCTTGAACTCCAGCAAGGTAGCCACAATTACATGATGGTTTGTTGTCCAAACCACAAATGTAAGATGAAATTAAGAAAAACAATTGCTTGGTGCCCTAAATTCCATCCAATGCATCACTTGATTAGTTGAAATACTCATTCCCTTCAATTGAACCCATAAAATTCCCCTTTCACATGACTGAATGGTATAAAAATGTGTGAACTTGTAGTTGTTCAAATCTAAAATCAACAATTTACAATTTGGATTTTTTAAAATTAGTACCATAAAAGAGGAACAACTACTACAATACTAAAAAATATTAACCAAAATGAGAGGTTTGATCATTCTAACAAATAAAAATACCTCCTAAAAATTCACTAGATGAGCAATGCTCCAAATATTGCTAAAAATTTCTCTCCAATCCACTTGTAAGAGCACAAACGAAATCATAAGATGGATGTTTGCAATTATGGTTCATAGCCCCCCATGGTATATTTCTCCCATCATCATTAAATATCAGCAACTCATGTTGATAAATATTTGCATAAATACTCACCCAACAAGTACCTCCACCATGCTAATGTTTCACTACTTTGATCCTCATGCGGACTCCATCAAAAGAGCTTTTAAAGATGCTTGAAGTTTCAACACTAGGACTAAATATCTCCCAACAATTGATCCCAATATCATGATGGTACTCTTTGATAGGTTGTCGTTAGGTCCTAACACTTTAGTTATTGAATACATTAATATATCAACCGAGTAGTGTTTGAAGGCTATATGCAATAGAAGACATCTTGACTATCTCTCTCGGTTTTTCTAAATGTTGGAACGGCTGAAATAAAACTCTAAACTAAGAAGCCACTAAACTTAGAAAGCAGGAAATCATTTATCTAGGAAGCTAGAAATAACTAGACTAGAAAGCCAAAAATTATGAACCTAAAAAGCATAACGATTAAACTAGAAAGCATGGAAATGATTAAACTAAGAAACATGTAAATTACTGAAGAAAAGCTTGTAAAGAAAATATGAAACATCGATCTAAAAAAAGATAACAATCTTAACAATTACTAGAAAATGATTGAACAATCTGAAACTAACAACTAAAAGGAGGTGCTATGGAACTTTAGACAATAGAACTTAAATATTACAGACTCAACTACAACCTGCAGGATTAATCTTGACAGAACTACACATGAAAATAAACTTCAATTCCAATTATCATTTACTAAATAAAAGTAACAGAATTAGAAGTAGAATACTTATCTATCTAATCTACAGTCCCTCGAGTGGCCAGCTCTCGAGTGCTCCTAAGCCTAGCTCATATCACATACACTAATAACTCCAAAATTACTTCATTCACATTACTCAGTAACTCCAAAGGTGATGGGAAAAACTCATTTGATTCATATTAAGAGTGTAACTTAGAAAACATAGTGACAACATAACAATATTCTTTTGTATATCATTGCTTTCAACAGTTACATATTTATATAAGAACAACTAACAAAATCCTACATTTAATTTTGTAAAGTCTTCAACTAATTTTCAACAAACTGGCGAACTTTAAAGCCCATTACATAAAACAATAAAGGGCTCAAAACGAGCCATAAAGTCTTTAAATTGAAAATAATAGAAACTACAAAAACTCGTTCCATCATGCATTCTCCTAAAGTTCTGGTGCCCACTCTTCAGTGCTTGTCTCCAATGGTGTTGAATTCTACTTGAATCTCTTTGACTGGCATGATAACCGATTGTGGTAACTAGCCTGTACAATGCTAAAAAACTAAACCATTAAGTCAGCACGAGTTAGCTTATTTCGATTAATTTCAAGAAATAAAGATTGTACGCCTTTTCACAAAAAAAAGCTACTACTCATCCTAAAGACAATTAATTGGTTGGGTAAGGATGGCTGGAAGATGTGAGGTTAAGTATTTAGTTCATTATATTAATGACGTTATTTTTACCTCATCATTTCCTCCCCTTCCTAAGCTCGAGCAAGTCCTCCTACTCTTTATTGTGCTCCCTGCCCTTCATTTCCCCAATTCTTGTTCAACTCCTCATATTTAGCACTGAGATCATAAAAAGCATATGCCTTTGTATCCAAATCCTTAGGTTCCCTTAGAAATCCCTGATGAAAAGTAACCCTTTGTACCCATCTTTCAAAATTGTCATCACTTTGATCTGTGTTGATATATACTGCATGGGGCGGTGAAAGAAGTACAAGTCTATACCTCATGCCAATCTAGTTAACCTTTAATTGCTCAAGGATATTGGTCAAGGCTAGTGCCCTTCTATAGGACCATCTAATATTAAGAGGTGAAATTACCTCTCTTTTCTTGAGATACATAGGAAGAGGAGTATACATTTCTTCACATGCATGCCAATCTTTCCTTGTTAACTTTGGTCCTTGATCTTGAAAATGATTATGGCACAACCGAAGTTTATTGTTATATCTGCTTTGTACATTCTCTTTAAGTTGAATGCCCAAGAACTGTGCCTTGAAATAGAAAGGCTTCCTATGGGGGTATCTCATTTGTAATCCAACAATTTTCTCTGCATGTGAATACTCCCTTGACTGATCCTACCATTGGATTTGATTACGCATGGTGGACATGAATGATCTCAATTGAACTTCACCCACAAAGAAGTTAACATGAAAATTTGTATATTATTCCAAGAGAAAATTATGGACAAAGAATTCACATAATAAATCATGTTGATCAGGAGTTGACTCAACAAATATCTTAACAAATTCATTATCATCAGGATCATGTGGCTGGTTATTGCAGATTCTAAGTAACTTCCATCTTAGGAGTTGTTCATTGAGGAACATAGAATACAACCTAGATGGTCTTCTACAAGCCAACAATAACTCACCTATTTGACAAGCATCTTGTTTAGCTCCATATGCTTTGTGAAATGATTCTTTTAACAATACTAACTCCTTTTTTAGCCTATTATTTTCAAATTCTACATCCCTTAGGAAGTAGCATCTCTCCATCCATTTCATCAATAATGGAGGGATACGTACCTAGAACCATTCTAAAACAATTGATTCGGTCTATATTCCCTTAGATTCCATGATTGGCTTGGTGTCACTTTCCTACAAGTCCTGTTCTAACTCCACAATTCTACTCACAGAAGCATTAAGTTCAATTCTCTACTTGTTCCTTTCTTATTCAAAAGCATTAAACATTTGCATAAAATTATTTTTCAAACCTTGTATGTGCTTGTCTTTCTCAGACAAATCAACCATATGCTTGCTTTCCTGATTCCATTGTTGTATTTGATATTGCAATTGCTCAATGACCTTGTCTTTTTTCTCCATCTGCATTGTCAATTTTGTAATC
Organism: Sequoia sempervirens; assembly: GCA_007258455.2. Lineage (NCBI taxonomy): Eukaryota > Viridiplantae > Streptophyta > Pinopsida > Cupressales > Cupressaceae > Sequoia > Sequoia sempervirens. The sequence goes on from VDFB02375021.1 coordinate 52,801, forward strand.
TCTTGGTTCCTTTTACTTATAATTGCAGCATGTGCCTCTATTTCTTCTTGTTGCTGGGTAATATGTTCTTCATTTCTCTATAACCAAAATTTTAACTCAGCAATTTCTACTTCTGATTTTTCTAATTCTTCTCCTTTCTGACCAAATTCAACATCCCCTGCATTAACAGAAAAAGATGGATTGGGGATTTCTGTGTCAACATGAAGTACATTTTCCTCAGTACCAGGTACATTTTCAACTCTATCAAGAAAAGAGGAGAATCGTCCCTCAGGTTCATCTTCAATATCCATAAAATGTGGCGACTATACTCTTCCCTCTTCCCATTCCATTGGAGATTGGCGTTCTCTTCTCTTCAGCCTTGGGAGATTGATCAACTTGTTTCTCTATTTCACTTATTTCCTCATCACTAGGTTGCTTTTCAGTTTCCAATAGTCTTGCTCGAGTCCTGGGCATTTTCTTTTTAGAAGTACTTCATGTATCATTGGTTGTAGTTTCACTGGACTCAACAGACAACCTCTTGCTTCTCTGTAGAGGAGAGATTGTTTGGAAAGTGACTTTAGTTCACCTCTTCCTCTTACGAGGAGGCTCTTCTCCTTCTCCAGAATGCACAATTTCTACATCCCCTGATTGTCCTGGGGTTTCTAACACATTCGACAAAGTTTTTGGCGCATCGCCGCTAGGAGCTATTGAAGTCTGTTGGGATTCAGGAGCACCTAAGGCTTCAGAGGAGGGTTCTTCTAAAGATTGGTCTCTTTTTTTAGATGACTCGCCCTCCTCAAGAGGTCTTCTAGACTCCACTTTTTCAAATTTTCACAGAAATTTCTACCACTTCTTTTCTAAGTTTTTACGAAAATGGTACTTGCATATCAATTGTATAAGGCCATGGTGTTTAAGTGGCCCTGTCCCAACTTTATATTTTTCCATCATGGTGGTATTTGAATGACAAAAAATGTTGGTAAAATAACCCTAAGAGAAGGGTCTTCGGTGCCATGGTGCAAATGAATAAGCAGACAGAAAGGGGATCTTACTACCATGGTTATTTTTCCTTCATAAGTAAAATATTTTATTATCCAAGGTACGACAGTTCTCCAGGGTTCTGGGATAGACATTCTATGAAAACCTTTGTTCTGTCCCCTAGTACTTATGGTGATTATAGGTTGAGGCTCCCCCTTCCTATGAAACAATTCTACCATTCTTTGATAGGTAATATTGGTAGTTTCAGTCAAATCAATGCCTCTATTCTCAAGACCAAAGAGATGAGCAATAATTTTTGGACTTACCTAGAAACGATTGCCATGCACCACAGTTTTTATGTCTACAAAGTTTTATGCGAATTCTTTTAACAGCTTCTTGATAAATCCCTTATAAAAAATTATAAATTCAAGCTACCCAACTTTTTGAAATAGGCCTGTAATGTTACTCAATGCCAACAATTGAGATGTTGAGGTTGGTTCAATTTTTTTCTTGGCTCCTCCCATTTTATCTTCCCTTGTTGCTCTGCTAAATTTTGCAGAAATTCTATAACGCTCAACTTGTTTCAATCAACTGAATTGCAGATGAAAAGGGACACAATTTCAATATAACCAATGGAAGAGGAATTAACTACCTTATTGAGTAATCATGACAATTCTATATAGGAAATTGTGCAACTATTGTCGTACTTCAAGCAATCATGTGATGGCACAATTTCCAAAATTGAGAGGGAATGGTTCATTCCAATTAATTAATCTCTATTCAAAATAATTACTAACTTTAAGAAAATAAAACTGTATGCACCTTACATCTTTTCATTAAATCGAACATCACTTACCTTTTGCTGACATAATAGGATAGTTACATCATTTGGCAAGGGTGGCGATAGGTAATTATGACATGGATGAGACGGTTTAAATGATGGCAAAAATTATTATGACAAAAAGGTTGTCATAATAATTTCATTTATTATGAAAGGATTTGATGTGATATGGAAAAATGATAATTAAGGAGTGGATCTCAAGGTGGTAACAAAAATTTGAATGATGGGCATGTGTAGAACTTTGGAAAAATCAAAATACTAAAGAAGGAAAGAGTTTACAAAAATTTGGGGCATTGCCGAAAAATGTAGCTAGGGTGGAGGAATAAAAAGTTTTAGAACATCGCTAAGAGATGTCATCGGAATGCAACAACAAAATTGAAGATTTTGGAGCATTGTCGATAGATGCAGCCAAAGCAGCAACCAAAAATTTCTAGAGCATCATTGAAAGATGCAACTAGAGTAGCAACCAAAAAATTTTGGATCGTCAAAAGATGTAGCCAGAGAAGCAACCAAAAATTTCTGGAGCATTGTTGAAAGATGCAGTCGAAGCAACAACCAAACCAGTTCTAGAGTATCACTGAAAAATGTCACCAGAAGTAAGAAACAACACAATTCAGGAGCATCGCTGGAAGATGTAGCCAGAAGGAAGAAATAGCAAAATTCCAGAGCATTGCTAGAAGATGTAGCTATAAAAAGGAAGAAGAATGTGAAACTTTGGTCTTTGACTTCCTAAAGCATCGATGAGTGATGCATCAGAATGCAGGATCAAAATGAGGAAAAACTCAAGTCAGTTGTACAAGTTTTGGAGCATAGCAGCAATCGAGCCAACAAGTTCCAGAGCACCATAACAGCTGAGCCAACAAGTTCTAAAGCACCACAACAAGGTGTGTCAAAAATTGTGTTTACTAAAGAAAATGAAGTCTTGCAAAATATATGCAAAATTTAGCCAAATCTAAATGATGAAGTTGATGAAGAATTTGACATAAACATTCTGAAATGAAATAAATTCATAAACATGCTCTCTCTTTTCTTATATTTATTTATTTTTTATTTATTTATTTACTTTTTTTTAATGGGAAAAACTATATTGACTCTGCCATAGCAGAGTCAATGCACTGGATTTCTCCATACATTCTACCATTTTTATAAATTATTCTTTATTAACAGGCTTATGATAGATGTGTAATCGATGTCCATTAACTAGGAGATTTTGGGTATCACCATCAATGGGTTTCAGCTGAATCGAACCATTTGTAAATACCTCAGAAATTTTATATGGTCTGAGCCAATGCATTCTGAGTTTTCCATAGTGATCCTTGTATCTAGAATCGAACAATAGTGCCCAATCCCCATTATAGAGTTCTCTCTCCTTGATATGCTTATCATTCCAAACCTTGCGTTGTTGATGTACCAGCTTAGTTTGATGGATGACATCCATACGAAGTTCATCCAATTCACTAAGCTGTAAAACTCTCTCTATATGGGCTTGTTTAAGATCTATACCCAACTCCATGGTTTTCCTGAGGGTTTGGAGTTCAAATTCAATGGGCAAGAGAGGTTTCTTCCCAAAAACTAACTAATATGGACTATACCCAGTAGTTGATTTCCATGTGGTGTTATAAGCCCAAACGACTTCAAGTAGTTTTCGAGCCCAATCTTTCCTTCCTGATGAAACTATTTTTGTTAAAATGTTTTCTAATTCCCTATTAGTGAATTTGACCTGTATGTTTGCCTGAGGGTGGTAGGGTGAGGACTTCTTATGGCTCACCTGGAAATGATCGGTGAAGGCTAACAAAACTTTAGACATAAACTAGGGGCCCTGATCTGTGACGATTGTCCTAGGAGCTCTAAATCTGAGGAAAAATTTGTTGTAAAGGAAATTAGCTACTTGTTCCTCCCTAGCAACTCGTAAGGCTTGTTCTTCTGCCCACTTAGTTAGGTAGTCGGTATAGACCAAAATGTACTCTTTTCCTTGTGAAGGAGGGTCTATAGGGTCGATAAAATCTAATCCCCATTTTTCAAATGGTTCAAGGACTACCTGAGGTTGTAGGGGCATTTCATTAGATGTAGTTGGTCTTCCTACCCTTTGACATTCATTGCATCTGCAAACATATTTCTTGATATCCTTATGCATAGAAGGCTAGTAGTATCTTGCTCCCAAAATCTTGTGGGTTGTCCTTTTAGCAGACTAAATGCTCTCTAGAAGGATCATCATGACAGGATCTAAGGATACTATAGGTATGATCTGCCCTAACACAACATCATAGAACCATATCAAGTCCACATCAAAATAGGATCCCATTAATCCATTTGAAGGGGCACTTTCTCTAGCAAGGCGTTTCTTTTGTTTTGATGAAAAATGAGGTGGTACTTTTGTAGTGGCCAAGTAGTTTGCAATAGTGGAAAACCAACGGGTTTTAGTAGAGATGGCGGACAATTTTTCATCTGGGAACTCATCCTGTATCAAAGCACAATCACCATCATGTTTAATTCAGGATAAGAAATCCACAACTACATTGGACTTCCTGGTTTGTCAATAATTGTTACGTTGAATTCCTAGAGAAGAAGTAACCACCTAATTATCCTCGCATTTACTATAAGTTTATTCATAAGGTACTTGATGGCTGAGTGGTTTGTGTACTCTGTGATTTTGTATCCTATGATATAATGTCAAAATTTCTTAATTTCATGAACTACAGCCAAGAATTCCTTCTCTGTTGTGGTATAATTCTTTTCTGTTGGGGTTAAATTCTTATTGATGAAATATATGGCATATTTTCTCCCATTCTCATCTTTTTGTCCTAATACCGCTCCAATGGCATCATCAGATGCATCAGCATAAATATGGAACAAAAGGTTCCAATTAGGCCCATGAAGGACAGGAATAGAGATGAGTTTCTCCTTGATGATTTCAAATGATGATTGACACTCAGGTGTCCAGATGAACTCTACATTCTTCTGAAGAAGGGAAAACATAGGGGTTGCAATCTTGCTAAAATTTTCTATGAATCTTCGATAGTATCCAACATGCCCTAAGAAACTTCTAACATCAGTCTGGGTTTTTGGGGTCTCAAGTTGTATTACTTCGATTTTCTTAAGATCAACCTTAATCCCTTTAGCTGAAATATGGTGTCCCAGCACTATTCCTTGTTATAACATTACTAGATATTTCTCATGGCTTAGGTACAACTGATGATCCTCACATTGCTTCAACACCTTATCTATATTTTGAAGGGCCTCATCAAAGGTTGAACCATATATGGTGAAGTCGTCCATATACACTTCCACACACTCATTCACCAACTCAGCAAATATAGCCAGGATAGCTCTCTAGAATGTTGCAGGAGCGTTACATAGCCAAAAAGGAAGAACCCAATATGCAAATGTACCCCAAGGGCAGGTAAAATTCATCTTATATTGGTCTTCTACTGCTACTTATATCTAGTTGTAACCACTAAATCCATCCAGAAATGAAAAATATTTTCTCCCAGCCAAGTTATCCAACACCTGGTCTACAAATGGTAGAGGAAAATAATCCCTGTGTGTTGCTTTGTTAAGCTCCCTATAGTCTACACACACTCTCCACTTTCCATTTTTCTTTGGAACCACCACCAAAGGTGACACCCATTTACTATCAGAAATCAGATAAATAAACCCCACTTGTAGGATTTTCTCAATTTCGGTTTTAATGATATCTCTCAAGGCAGGATTGAGTCTCTGTTGTGGTTGGAAAACAAGTCGAACATCCTTGGTATAGATATGGTAAGTACACACACTTGGGTGTATTCCTCTCATATCTGTATAGTATCGAGTAAAATATTTAGATCTATTCACTAGGATATCAAACAATTTGTGTTCTTCTAGCTTAGTCAACCAACTGTTAATGTTCAAAGTTTTTCCTGGCAGCAACATAATGGTTTTAACTCCCAGATGGTTGGATGTGACAGTATACATGGGCCTTGTCAAGGTGTTAAGAGGACAACTATGAGGTATGGTTTTATGAAGTTTGGCAATGCCTGCAAAGAAATAATGCATTTTTGGGACTTAGTTTGTCAAGGGACAAGGTAATCCCATGAAACTGGCATTATCAAATTTTGTGTGATCTATGTTGATTGGGTGTCCTAGGATCTCTTCTACGTCTGCCATCTCCTCACCACTCAAATCCATAGTAATATTTTCCATGTTGTTTTCCAATTCATCCTCTAATTCTTCACCATGTTGCTTGATGACTACCATGGCCAATGAAGCCAAATTTTCTTGTCTGTTGGTACTTTCTGGTTCATCAACCCATACTTTATTGTGTTCGGTAGGCTTGGAAGGAGGATGCAAAAATAAATGTTTGCTATTAGGACCATGTGAAATGGTCATTCCTCCCTCTCTGTAGTCAATTTTGGCTGCAACAATAGCCAACCATGGTCTTCCAAGAATTATTGGATAAAGGTGTGAGGGACTCAATTATTTGAAAATCTACTGGATATTCCCATCCATCCACCTTAACAAGAACATTTTCAATGATGCCCTTGAGAATAGCTATGGATTGATTTTCCATCTGCAAGACTGTAGTTGTAGGACGTAAATCAACAAGTCCCAAATTTTCCATCACATCAACAATCATTACGTTAATGGCTACTCCAAGTTCCACCAAAGCATTAGGTATTTCTACCTCATTAACTATTACTGTTATAAGTGGACTACCTGGATCATCATATTTTAGAGTAGTGATCGTTCTAGCCAACAAGTTAGCTAGATAACCATTTATGTGGACAATATTTATTCATTTTGGTTTTCTCCTTGGAGTTTTGATACACAACTATTTGATCGGTTGGTTCAAATCAGGAATCTCCTTAATTGCTTGTAGCAAGGGGACTTCAATTTGCAACTGTTTAATTTCTTGTATCAACATAGTTTCGGTAGATGTGGTCATTTCTAGAGTATCTTTCATAGTGATTGGTTTCAGATGCTCTGGAAAAGGAACTTTAATTTTGTTTTTAGGAGTGGAATCCTTTAAAGGATTAATTGGAGACTGACCCCCCTCCACTTGAGGTAGGTCAAAAGCTCTAATTGAAGATGGTGATTCGATCTTGTTTTGAGTAGTTTATGGGGATTGTTCGATGGATGTGGGCATGGTTGTAGTTGTATCAACAGACTTCTTAATAGGTTCATCCAAAATTTCTTCAGTAGTCAGTTGTGAAAGTGTTTTTCCATACCTCAATTGCAAGTTTCCACAATGTATTGTGTTAAGTCCAGTAACATTGTCCTGTTCTATGGAATACACTGGAGTATTCAGGCGATTATTCTTTGGGTTCAGAATAGGTTGCGCTAGAAGTTGTGGTTGGTTAACTTGTTCATTTTGTTGAGTATTCTGGAGAGGTGGCAAAAGATTCTGTTGTTGAATAGGCATCCTTCTAGGACCAGTATAAAATTGATGCTGAGGTTGATTCCATTAAGAAACAAGATTCTGAGGATACCACTATTGTTGAGGCTGGTTAGGCCATTGAGGATTGCCCCAAGATTGATTTTCCCATTCAGGTGGTCCCCAAGGATAAGTTCCCCAATTAGGTCTCCAATTAGGGTTTGAATTTTGGCCATAGGAAAAATTCCCTCCAGTTCTTTGATTTACAACGTTGATCTCTTCCTCAACCGGAGGTGTTCTTTTCTTAGAATTCTTGATGGCATTTAGAAGCTCACACTGATCAATGGGCGACTCTTGTCTCAAACTAGACAAATATCAACATTTTCAACCTTGTCCAAAGGGCATTCTCTTAGAAAATGTTTGTTTCGGCACCTGGGGCAGTAAATGGACAAAGTCTCAAGATTTCAAGTTTTAGCCTATATGCCATCTAACGTGGTGTTTAGCTGAACAAGAATAACAGTCTTGAGGTTAGCTATCTCCTCACGTACTTAACCTATTTTATTGGAACCTTTAAATAAAGTAGACTTTCGAATACCTCCTTGAGTACAAGAGAAATTCTGACACAATTCAGTAATATCATCGAGCCCCAGTTGGGACACGTCTCATTTTCCTATTAAATCCAAGCTCTTTCAAGCTTCGTCATCGAGACCCTTAAGGAATAGGGTCTTCATAATATCAAGACTTATGACTTCACCACATCGCTTAGATAAGAAGATAAACCTATCTAGGTAATCCTCTAGACTTTGTTCCTCATTTTGCTTGAACAGTTCTTTCCTATCGTTGATCCTACAGTAACTCTGGTATTTTTCCAAAAAGGCAGACTCCATTTCATCCCAGGAGGTTATCGAATGAGAAGCTAATCCCATAAACCGGCGCATGGATGAGTCTTTCAAAGTAGAGGGAAAAATCTTGAGTTTTTGGTTATCACTCTTGTCATATGTCTGACACAAGACTTTAAACTCAAATAGGAATTGGTTAGGGTCCCCAGTAGACAAACCTCGAAAGGTTGGCAAGAAGGTCGGTGAGATATTTTTCATGGTCATGTCGTCATCTACATCAATAGCAATAGGATAAGTGAATGTGTGTGGTGGTGGAGGGTTATTGTTAACAACATTTCTACGGTCACCCATGATGTTGAAGGGAATGTAGTCCTCTTCAAAAAATTGTTCAGTTGGGCGAGGCTCTGGAGTTTGCAAAGGAATACATTCCTCTACAACTATGTGTTCTCTTTCTGGGGTATGTGGGGAGGTCTCAGGTTGACCCTGCTTGGTCAATTCCTCAATAAGTTCTTGATCTGAGTTTCCTTCCTCCCTACTTGTGGTTGGTATGTCAATTGGGGGGGTTTTTGGTATGAATCTTCCATGGGGGCCTCATTTCCTAACCATGTAGAAAAAGAAGCCAGAGGAATGTTTTTGTTCCTAAAAGAGGTATTCAAGGTATCTCCTACTAACACTAGAAAAAGAAGATGTCCCTAGAAATGGCACCAAAAAGTGATAGGTTGTCATTAGGTCCTAACACTTTAGTTGTTGAATACATTAATATATCAACTAGGTAGTGTTCGAAGGCTATATGCAATAGAAGACATCTTGACTCTCTCTCAGGTTTTCTAAATGTTGCAACGGATGAAATAAAACTCTAAACTAAGAAGCCACTAATCTTAGAAAGCAGGAAATCATTTATCTAGGAAGTTGGAAATAACTAGACTATAAAGTAGAAAATTATGAACCTAAAAAGCATAACGATTAAAATAGAAAGCATGGAAATGATTAAACTAAGAAATGTGTAAATTACTAAAGAAGAAAATCTTGTAAAGAAACTATGAAATATCGATCTAACAAAATATAACAATCTTAACAATTAACAAAAAATGATTTAACAGTTTGAAACTAACAACTGAAAGGAGGTGCTCTGAAACTTTAGACAATAGAACTTAAAGATTATAGACTCAACTACAACCTGCAGGATTAATCTTGATAGAACTACACACATGAAAATAAACTTCAATTCCAATTATCATTTACTAAATAAAAGTAACAAAATTAAAAGTAGAATACTTATCTATCTACTGTACAGTCCCTCGAGTGGCCAGTTCTCAGGTGCTCTTATGCCTAGCTCAAATCACATACACTCATAACTCCAAAATTACTTCATTCAAAATAACTTCATTCACATTATTCAGTAACTCCAAAGGTGATGGGAAAAACTCATTTGATTCATATTAAGAGTGTAACTCAGAAAACATAGTGACAACATAACGATATTCTTTTGTATATCATTGCTTTCAACGATTACATATTTATATAAGAACAACTAACAAAATCCTACATTTCATTTGGTAAAGTCTTCAACTAATTTTTAACAAATTGACAAACTTTAAATCCCATTACATAAAATATTAAATGGCTTGAAACGAGCCACAAAGTCTTAAAACTGAAAATAACAGAAACTACAAAAACTTGGTCCATCACGCATTCTCCTAAAGTTCTAACGTCCACTCTTCAGTGCTTGTCTTCAATGGTGTTGAATTATGCATTGAATCTCTTTGACTAGCATGATAACCGATTGTGGTAACTAGCATGTACAATGCTCAAAAACTAAACCACTAAGTCAGCGCAGGCTAGCTTATTTTGATTAATTTCAAGAAATAAAGATTGTACACCTTTTCACAAAAAGAAAGCAATTACTTATCCTAAAGACAATTAATTGGCAGGGTAAGGATGGCTGGAAGATGTGAGGTTAAGTATTTAGTTCATTATATTGATGAGGTTATTTTTACCTCATCACTCTTCCCCTTGTATCAATCCATCAAGGTCTATCATCAAGCCATGGTGATTCAATCAATTATGTTCAATCGTAGAAAGAAACCCATCATGGAAAAGTACCTAAGTCACCTTCAAAAAATACATACCTCAACAATAATTTCTTCAATAAGTAGTCTCCCAAGAAGATTAGCCACAACAATTTGATCATGCTTGATCACATGATTTTGCACAACATTAAGATTAAACCTTGGGTCTTCATTTGAAGTTTCATGTGAATCAAAAACCAATCCTAGGGATAATCTCTCTTCATCTACATGTCATCAATGATCTTAAGTGGTCCCTTAAGCAAATCAACCGGTACCACCTCATGACTGAACACCACATTTGGATCCCATATCTTATTATATTCATCACTTGAGTTATTAGAATTAGGAAGTGTCCATCATCCAACTCAAAGAGTGGATTATCAAAGGATGCCTCTGCATCCTTCTCAAATAGTGGGTCGTCAGTAAGCTAAAATTATTTGTCTTCGTGCTCCAACCTTGTACGCAACTTTTGATTTCTTTAAAAATTGCTCCAAATTAAATTCCTTTTTAAGGCTATCAATCTCTTCAATTACTTGGTTGATTTCCTTTTCCCTTTCCTCATTCTCATGCTTCCTAAATTGATTTTCAACATCAAGTTGGTTATTTGCTTCTAGAAGTGTCATTTGGACTCTTTCTAATGAATGCTCAATTGAGTTAAGCTCAACGGTGAGCTCATCAAGTTATTTTTCCTTCCCCTTCAATACATCAAGGGTCTCCTTGCAAACTTGAGCGTATGGTGCTTGTATAAAAACAAATATAGGAAATCTAATTTCATTGTTTCCCAAGAATATTTTGTTGTTTGTAAATATGAAAAGGTGGAGCCTCCTTCTATGCCTTTTGTCTCTTCATAACTTGGGATTTCCAAATGAGATCTTCAATAAATTTATGTGTACCATCAACTCTTGTCAAGACTTGTACCATCTTCTCTTATGTGACCAAGAATTGATTCTTCAATTCTTGCAACTCCTTAGGCCTTTGATCCAAATCGACAAGTTCACTTTGCTCATGTGTTTCTTCTTCAACTTCTAAATAGGCTTCACTACCTTTCAGATAATCTTGGATCTCCTTCTCACTTTATTTTTTTGGGAATTCTTGAACACTTTCTACAAGGGAATATCCCTCTCAACTTTTGAATTTTCATCACTAGAATGATGCATGGGCTCATCTAATTGTTATGATTTTTTTAGCCAGCTCAATATCATAATTAACATAACAACACCTTTAGTAGATTCATTTTGGAACTTCATGCCATATGCCTCTAGAGATGTGACATTTACACTACACAAGAGAGTTATGAATGTTCATATTGCCTATACTTTGGCTCTACTTCGTAATTTACTAATATGAACTTCTCTTCCTCCTCCTCATGCTTCACTACCAAATATGGTTTCAAATTTTCTTCACATCGAATAAGAACCATTTCAACCAATACATTTGCAACTGTTAAGGAGTTTTGGTCACCTTTCCTCACTTTAGACAATAGAGCTAATAAGAGTGGATAGGTAATTTTATCACTCTCATTGACCATCAATAACATAATTGTGTGCATGAATGTTATAATATTATCATCATGAACCTTTTTGAGATCATCACAGTCAAGATCAAACATCAACACACAAGATCTAACCTTTACAATAGTTTCTAGAATTCTTACTCTCTTGGAAAAAGAAGGATATCTAGTATCTTTCAAACCATAAAAACCCTCTACCATTAGCTGAAAAAATTCTTCTTGGTGTCATCATTGTATAGAACCTCAAGAGCTGTAATTATTGTGAATTCATTGATGCAAGAAATAACTATTAGAAATATGAAATAGATTGAATAACCCAAAGAAATTTATAAGAGAAATTCAAAGCTACATAAATAGTGCAAACTAGCAACTTCGAGAGATATGCAATGTTAGGATGACAAAACTGCATCAAGAGCTATGAAGATGAAAAATACAAGCTAGGTAGTGAGTTTATATAGAACTAAGGAGAGGATGGAGGTGGAAAATCAATTAATAGGAATTGACCACCACTATCCACCAATATTAAATAAAGTGATGAAAAAGTGAATACTCCACCCTTTAACACCTCATCACTTTATCTCGTAGCTATTAATAACAAAATCACTTTATTATCCTAAGAAATCTTAATAAAAGTGTAGGAAAAACCTATAACTAAGGGAAAAATAAATTAATCCACTAGGAAAATAAAAACCTACACCAACAATAACTACAACTCTAACTTCTCCATTTGGGTATCACATAAGCTTAGGCTTAACCAACACATTCATAGTTGGAGCCACAACAATCTTCAACTCCATAGAATCTAGTTAAATCTATCTTCAAGAAACAAATCTCCATAATATCTAGAGTGCATTGTAATTCATCCCTTGTTAGACGTAAGTGGTCAAGTCTTTTTCCTGCCCTATAAATCTTCTCAACAACTTCAAATGCCATGATTCACAAGAAGGTTTATGTTATTTGTACTTTGTCACAACTAGATGGAGTAACGAACTCAACACAAGGAACTACTAAAGAAAGCTATGTATTTGCAATTGTGAGCAACATTATTTACCTAACCTAAAAGATGCAAAACAAAAAGATGCAAAGGATAAAACAACACTTCAACACCTCAAGATTGAACTATGTTAAACTTAAACAAAGAAAGATAAAACAAATGATTTATACCTTGTTCAAGTGATCTCCTTGGTTGGCCCTTTGATTGTTGATGAATGTGTGCTCCTTGATGGAAAATGGATTAAAATGCTATGCAAAATGGTGAGAATGTAATGGAGATTCAAATGATGAAGTTGGGTAGTTTGATAAATGAGTAAAATGCATGCAAATGGAAGCTTGGAAATTCAACAATGGAGGTTGTGAGTGCAAAATGCAAGTGCTTGATTTTTAGAGTTTGAATGTTTAAAA
>VDFB02375023.1:0-15892 GCA_007258455.2 Sequoia sempervirens
AAACAAACCTTGCAAAGGAGGAGAACCCCTATCACAAATAATATAGACGAGATAAAATAGATAATATTAAATATACAATATAATAAGAGAGTGCTACCAATAGCCTATGGATCCCCTCTTGGCTTGATAGACATGATAAGCTTGCATGCAAGAGAGCCTTGACTATTGCTTGAGGAAGAAATTCGGTAGAGCTTCACTATGAAGAATGAGAGAGCAAGAACAAGTGAGAAGAATGATATAAAATGGAGAGTCATAATGAATGGGAACGAGAGTGAAAAACAAGGTTTTGTGAGGTTGCATGGGTGGTAGGATCCATTACATCTATGTTTCTGCCACAATGACACATGCCATAAGCAAAGGATGTGAAATATTCTCATTTGAATCTTAGAAATTTTAGGGATGTTAATGCATCATGGAGACGTCTGCACATCGCACAAGTGTCCTACTCAAAACTTTGCAAGAATGAGGTATTTAGGTTGTTAGTGCTTCGTCATTATTATGTATGAAGTTGGGATCATGAAATTCTAACTTATAGGTTTTTATCGTAAATATGGCGATCTAGATGCACAAGTGTGAAATTGCCATGGGGTACAATTTTACAACACTACAATACCTCAACCAAGGGCTTTTGGGGTAGCTGTGAAGTAATAAATGAGGGTAGAATAATGGATGAATGGGGGGGTGAATGGAGGCACAGTTTCATGAAATTACACTTAAGGGCACGATTTGAGTATCTATATTTCATGAAATGGTGCTTCTACTTGGAATGATGGTTGCATAGAAACATCATGTTTGCACATCACTAATCAATGCTTCTGAGGGGAAATGTGATTGCGTGAGAAATTGGGCTTGTGTGTCAAGCTTTGACAAGTTTGAATTGGATAACACTGCGCTTGCACTTGGATCATCGCTTGCGCCATGTAAGTATGTGCTTGCATAAGTGAAGAACACACTTGCACCTGAAAAGGCATTTTCGTAGAGTAAGTACATGGATAGAGTAAGGACATGTATACACCTGCATGGGATAAAAGTATATTTTTTCTAAAAATCAATTGTATTTTTTGGATTTTAAAGATGAAGGAAGTGATTTTCGAAAGATTGACATTGGCTATTAGAATGATGTAGGAGACCTTCTTGACATTGTAGTCTTGTGAGAAATTCTTACAAGTTATGACACAACTAAAGTATCAACTAGTAGAGATTGATGAGGAATGGTTGGATATGATGGACCTGAGATACATCTCAAGGATGCCCTAGTCAAGAGTACATTGAGTGATGATGACAACATTGGTGGAGTGATGGCAGAATGAGACTAGCAACTTTCATTTGTTGAATGGCGAGGTGATAATGACTATGTAGGATGTGTGGTAGATTATGCATCTCCTTATATGAGGTGAGATAGTGAAGTATGACCTGATGCATGTGGACACAATCCTACAATGGGTGTTCATGATCGATGACCAATTGGTGAGGGGTATCGAGCTAGAATTGGAGGTTAGGATGGGTGTCCTACTATAACTTTCTTTATTTATAACAATGTTATTGTTAGGAGTCTTGTTACCAGATCAAAGATACCAAGGATTTACAATTGGTTAGGTGAGGGTTCTTGACAAGATGTTGTCATATGACACCATTTTTGCATGGGGCTCCTGTGTGTTGACAGAGTTATACACAAAGATGCACTTGGTTGTATACAAATATAGGTGATGCTTAGGGTGTGATGTGATATTGGTGCATATTTGGGCTTATGATCACATTACAGTTTTGCAACCAGTTGTAGATAAAGGTCAAGGCCAAGGGATGCCCGATGTATTTGCATATGCTTCATTTTTGCATCATTGTTGACTAGGGGATTTACCTTATTGGCAACAAGTGATTGATAAGATGGATTTTTTTATTTGGTGACCATATTGAAAGTGCAAGGTTTAGGATGATGATGTACAACATTTACCCTATGTATAATGGACACATTACGTAGTACGTTAGATGCCAATGATCATTGAGCAATACTTCCTAGTTAGAGTTATTTGGTAGTTTGGTTTACAACATATGGCATTGATGTAGGATACATTGTTTTCTTGGGTGGTGCATGCGAGGGGGATCTATGGAGGCTGTATAGAGCCATATATGGCTAGGAAGGATTGGAAAGATACTCCAATAGTGCCATGGGACCCTTGGTGTCCAGTCATAGATGCAGGTACTACCCTAGACTATGATGCATGGTGGGAAGGTCATAGGCCAGTACCACTTACCATACCACAAGATCAAGTGGCAGTGGGAGGCGATAATGGGGATGATAGTAATGGAGGAGATGGAGATGGTTGATGGGTATGACAAAGAGTGGAATCTAGGATGTATCTCATAGAATCTAATCAAATCTTAACTAAATAATCCACACATTGACTAATCTATATCCTTTAATGAATTTTGGAGATGTAATACAATATTGATAATACAATTTTTTGATAGAAAAAGTTCTTTTAGATCTCTATTTCATATAATATCTACCATAAATACACATGATCTGGATATTCTAATTAGTTTGGACTCTAAACAACTTATAACGACATATGTCAACTCTTCCACAAACATAGGAATAGGAATTATTCCTATCCTAATCAAAACAAAAATAAGAAAATGATTATACAAAGCTGGTATGAATATCATAGTCCTGTTACAAATCTTTCTACTCATCATACAGAAGGAAAAAGTAAATAAGAACACACATAATAGAGAATAATCACATAATTATGAACCACGGTATGCTAATGCCATAAATTCCCTCTTATTCTATCATAGATGTCTTTATTGTTGATGATGGAATCATTGACGAATGAAATGATTTATGACTAAACCAGTCCCACTTTATTTGGGTACTTCCTCTTTCGACTACGAATTCTTGCATCCTTACCTGTAGATGAACACTCCATTGGCTATGGGTTGATAGGTAACCTTTGATGCATAGAGGTTATGTGTGTATGAAAAATATGTCAATCTAATTAAATCAAAACACAATCAATAAAACATTAAATCAAAGAAACTTAAAGAAAACAAGTAAGCAAACTGTTTTATGGCAACTTCTCCGAAGTCGTCTTATTGCTCTCTATCTCCAGCGTTTCGTTTGCTCAAGTTGCTCTCAGATTTGGAATGCCAAGCTCAATGAAGTAGGCTACTAGAGAATGAGATTTAAAATGCATACTATGCTAAATGCAAGATTATACTGAGATATGAATATTGTTGAAATTGCTAAAATATAAGAATGCAAGCGTAATTGTGTATACTTTCGTCTGTGTAGTCGTCTTAACCAATGCTTGGATTTGTACATGCATTTATAGAGTTTTTCGAAGATTTTGATTGGCTGGGTTGGTCAACGGCTGTGATAATTCCTGACAGATCAAACGGTCGAAGATGGATGAGACTGAAGAGAAAAATAGAAGAAAACGAGTAAAGCAAGATTTTTCCATTTTCATGGAAGAGATAAGATGAGATGATTTAAAAATCATCTTTTTTTTTTAGAAGAAAATGGAAAGATTCTGAGAAGATAAATAATGAATTATCTAATTCAATTATTTATTTATGAGTGCATGTTGATTTTTCTTAATTAAATAAAGATTTAATTAAGAATTTGAGGAAATCAGAAGATTTCATAATTAAATGAAATATCTAATTATGATTTGAAGAAAGCAGAAGATCTTTAATTAAATAAAATATTTAATTAAATTTGAAGGAATGACATGTGTTTACGAAATTAATTAAATAAAAGTATTTAATTAATTAGAGGAAAGTTTAAAATAGAAGAAAAGAGATATTTAAATTTAATTAAAAAGATTTAATTAAATTTAAAAGATGATAATTAACTTAAATAAATAAAATGTATTTATTTAATTTAATTAAGTAGATATGTGGAATAATTAAATAAAATAAATTTATTTAATTATGGTGGGAGAATAAAATGAATGAACAACATAATTAAATTGATTAAATTTAATTACATGTAGAAGACTTTAGAGAAATTAATTAAATAATAAGTATTTAATTAAATGTCAGGAATAATTAAACATGACCAATTTTATGCATATACATTTTGCCCCTCTTTGAAGTGATGTGTGAAACGCATTGCTTCAAAGAAAATAAACTTTTTGCCCATGATACATTTTTTTTTGGTGCTAATGTCGATGATGCCCCCTTGGGAGGTAAATCACGGATGATAATACGAGTTTCGGATGGATGAGGAAATTCAGATAGTGATTTAGTAATTTAGCTCGCGATAATTGATGTAAAAGATGCCCCTAAAAGAAATGTCATCCAAAAACCCTCCTTAATTGACCCGTATAAGGTAAAAAGGGGTAAAAGTAAAAGTCATTTGCACCCTTTTACTACAATGAATATCTTGCTCTGACAACGACTAAGCGAGATGCCGATTCCATATCACACACACAAATTCGAGCAGGCCTGCCGATTTCAGAGACTAGCTGCGTATGGACCACTAGTGAGTCGATTAAACCCTATGTGATTCAAATTTTTGCAATTTTGATTGATTTGTTTACGTTTTCATGTGGTGTTATGTTTTAAAATGCCGTTTTAGCGCATCTGTGGTTCTGTATTAGCGCATTCGAAGTTTTTTTAGCGCATATAGGGTGTTCTTTAGCGCTTTTAGGTGTAGGATAAGTTCAGGTGTTCTAGCGCATTCAAAGTTTAGATTAGCGCATATAGGTTTGAAAGCCGACTAGAAAACTTTAGCGCATCCAGGGCACATATTAGCGCTTATAGGAATTGGTCACAATTAGAATGAACTAGCGCATTTAGGGTATGAAGTAGCGCATAGGATGTGTAGATTAGCGCATATAGTGTTTTAGCGCATCCGCGTGATGAAATGGCGCATATGAGGGGCACCTTAGCGCATATAGGGTTTTAGCGCATACAGGAGAAACTTTAGCGCTTTTAGGAAACACAAATCGGTATAATAAGTTTTAGCGCTTTTAAGGTAAACTGTAGCCCTTTGGAGTTTTAGCGCATATGAGGCACAAATTAGTGCTTCTAGGAAAATTTTGGCAATGTGTTTTGATGATGAAAAATGATGGTGTAATTTGCTTCCTTGGTCAATAGATAGAGAAATTATTTTGTCCTCATGCTGATATGAGTAGAAATGTGATGATTAACTGATAACTTGGTTTCCCAAGAGTAGATTGATTGATTGATTGATTGGCTGATAACTTTGCTTCTCATGAATGAAAAACAAAGAGTAAATGTCTGATAAATGTGATAGTTAGA
The DNA here is from genome assembly GCA_007258455.2 of Sequoia sempervirens. Lineage (NCBI taxonomy): Eukaryota > Viridiplantae > Streptophyta > Pinopsida > Cupressales > Cupressaceae > Sequoia > Sequoia sempervirens. Next base: position 5,272 of record VDFB02375023.1, read on the forward strand.
TAGATAGATGGAGCATTGAAGTCATGATAGGATTCACTTAGATAGTACACTTGATATGGTTCACTTGATATGGGTCACTTGATATGGGTCACTGATATGGGTCACTTGATATAGATCATTGATATGGGTCACTGATATGGGTTACTATTATGGGTCACTTGATATGGGTCACTATTATGGGTCAGTAGTATGAATCTGATTAATTGTCCTTGTGATGACAAAAAATAGGAGGTTTTTGACAACCTGCAGATTAGAGAGCGATTCTCAATGTGTTGGGATCGGATAGGAGAGCTGACTCCTGTAGATATACAGTGGATAGGTGCCTGTGGATTGGGATCCCTGTTGACCATACCGCCAGGGATTCGAGTCAACAGAGGGTTGTTGATTGCACTGGCAGAGAGGTGGCATTCGAATCATAACACCTTTCATTTGCCAACTGGTGAGATGACCCTGACACCAGAGGATGTGTACAGGATGCAAGGTTCATGGTGACAGAATTACTCTTGTGGTTTATGACCACAAGGAGATAGGAGGAGACCCAGGCCGAGGAGGATCTATGGTGATATGGCGTGGCAAATCTGATGTCGTGGTAATTTTATTATTCCTGCCCTAGTTATTTGTGTTGGTGGCATTTATTAGAGGCTTCCTTGGACCCGGATCATTGGTTGGAAAGTTCCTACATTGGATGGGGGTAGGATCTTGGGTGGATGGTGACCTGACTACGGTATCTCGTGGGAGCTATATTTTGGCCACTGTATCGCCCAGTCATCGGTACATGTCTGGGGTCAGCAAGTTTGGCCGATTGGTGTGGCGTTGCTCGAGGATGCAGGCATGGGGCATATACGTGATTACTAGGGCAGAGTGTGTTAGAGCTAGGCCACTAGGCAGGCCCTATGTATACGCTTATTTAGGTGCACTTGTCCAGCCCAAGCTGGGCAAGTTGGAGTACTGGCGGTGGGTGCTGGATGATGTGGATTCAGTGATATGGAGGTCGTATGTAGATTGCGAGCCTTGGGACACAGATCATTTGGAGATGTCATTTGTTTGTATACCGCGATACTTGATAGGGCAGACGCCATACATCATTAAGAGATTCTTGGCCTTGCGAGTGTAGAGACAGTACAAATTTACACAGGGGATGCCGCAGGGCATTGCTCATTATGGGCGGTGCAAGGATGATCCGGGATGAGGCCGATGCATCACATACCAGGTGGCCTATACAGAGTACACTGGTTTGCAGGTTGAGGTATGGGCATATAGGTCAGAGGTTACAGATGCAAGGATGTTAGATGAGTATTTAGAGTACTTCCATACACATTGATTCCCACGATTTACATGCCCCGATGAGCCAGGGCCCATCGCAGTGGTACAACATCCAGAGGAGGAGAGACAGGAGGAGGTGGCGGGTGGAGAGCAGGTGGTGGGTGGAGGAGAGGAGAGGAGGAGGAGGTCGGGGATGAGGAGGAGGGTGACAGGGATGAGGAGGAGGGTGATAGGGACGATGACAGCTCAGATAGTTGGGATAACGGGGGAGATGATGGAGGGGAGGAGGCCAGAGCAGTGAGGCAGAGGATGGATAGTCTAGCCAATGCACCGATTTTACGGAGGCCTAGGTCTAGGGGCAGACCATAGATGATCATCAGGATGTCCTCTTCTTCTTAGTAGACCACCCGGATAGCCTCATTGCGGGCCAGTGTAGACAATTCGAAGTGCAATTTGGAGTGGGGCATGAGTGATAACACAACTACAGTCCTGAGTTAGCACGAGCTTGAAGCTGGAACAGGCACATGGCAGTGCAGTGTAGGTACTTGCCCGGACACGGTAGCCTAGTTGATGGCGAGAGGATGCAGTAGGATGGCGGGCGTGGAGGCGGGCGTGGCACAAGGCGTGGGCAGCAAGTGGAGGTGCGCTATTGCGAGAGGAGGAGGCCATCGGCGGGGCACATAGAGATGGCGGTGAGTATTACCGGAGGTCGGATGACTAAAGGGTTGTGTCCCTCTGGGCGTGAGGCCCTTCCACAGGTCCTGCCCCGGACCCGAGGCCGAGTCGCAGGCCGCGCACCTGCAGAGCCCTAGGGTTAAAGACCTCGGCGGGATCTGATCACAGTACAGTGGCGAGACTACACTCCTTGGACCAGCTCCATTAGGGGCATCAACCAGCTAGTTCTTATGTATTTCACACATGTATATCATTTTTGGAGCATGTATATTTGATTTTTGATCATATCCCATGTATCTCTCTTTGGAATTTTCAGTTTCCTTGGACATTGGACATTTTTATTATTTGTGATGAGTGATGATATGCAGCGGCAATGATTTTTGATGATGTAATGTATTTATGAGATAATTATACCAATGTGCATTTATTTCCTATATATTATAATATTTTAATATGCATGAGAGGAATAATTTATGGGACTTGATATGCAGGATGAGTAGATATGATGTTGTTATGATGATAAAAAATGATTGATGATGCGTACTAATGATGTCATGCAAGTGGATGAAATGATTATGAAAATATGTCTTGGAATATGTGATGTTTTATGAAAGATGTTATTTTTGGCAAATGATATGAATATGAATGTATGGAATATTTGTTTTTTTGGATTTTCAAACGTAAAATGATAATATGATGGAAATGAATGTTGGTGATTATGATATGTGGCATGAATTCGTAATATGATTAAATATGAAAATGATAGGATGATTAATGAGATGAAATAAATGTAATGTGTCAAATGATATGATGTGTGATAAGATGATAAATGAGATGTAATGAAATGGAATGTATTGTAATGATGATTAAATGCAACTGAGAAAATGATATGTTAATGAAATAACTAAAAATGGAATGATAAGCGATAAGTGAAATGAATGATAATGGAATAAATGGTAATGACATGTTAAGTGATAGTGGAAAATGAATGATGATGAAAATGAAATGCTAACGAAATGAACGTGATATGAGATGATAATGATAATAAAATGATAATGTGAAAATGAAATTATAATGATAATGAAATGAGAATAGAATGAGGAGGATAATGAAATGACAATGAAATGATAATATAATGATAATGATAATGAAATGATAATAGAATGATAATGATAATAAAATGATAATAGAATGATAATGATGATGAGATGATAATGGAATGATAATGATAATGAAATGATAATTATATGATAGTGAAATGATAATTATATGATAAGTATATGATAATGAAATGATAATGATAGTAAATGATGATAGAATAGATGATAATGATGATGAAATGATAATGACAATGAAATGATAAGGATGATGAAATAATAGTGGAATGAGAAATGAAAACGATATAAAATGAAAAAGGATAATGATATGAAATGAAAAATGATAACAATGATGAAATGATAATGACAATGAAATGATAAGGATGATGAAATAATAATGGAATGAGAAATGAAAACGATATAAAATGAAAAAGGATAATGATATGAAATGAAAAATGATAACGATAGAGAAAAAAAATGATAAATGGGATGCAAATGAAAATGAATGGAATATAAAATGATAAAATGGTAATGATATGAAATGAGTGATAAATGAAAATGAATTGAATATAAAATGATAAAATGGCAATGATATGAAGATGATAGAGAATCTAAATGATATGCAAATGAATGATAAATGAAAGGACCTAGATGAAATGATAATGGTATGATAATGGAGATGAAAGGTGACGATAAAACAAATGTTCAAATGTCCTCCACAAATAGTCCAAAGAGACATGGCAGCCGTTGATGATCTTGCTAGCCTTTCAAAAACTCTGATGCAAATCCAGTATGCAGATATGTATAATGACCTAAACTGAAATGCAATGAAATGAAACAAACCATTTGTTGAGCTTGTTGTTATTTTTCTAGAATCATCATAGAGCGTTTTAAAATGTTGAAAGTATGTATAAGCATTAGGGGGTAAATTAGCACCAATGATGACCTGAGTACAATTTTCATGATTTTTGATATAGCAAGTAAACACAAGCATCGAGGTATAATTAAACCGAGATGACCTGAGCATTTCTTGCATAAACAGACAAAGATTAACCACTTTCTGATGCAAATGTGGAACTGTCATCAATGATATTGCTTTGGAAATCATGTCTCACAACATATTTGCACTAGATTGCTAGTTAATCTCAAGACAACAAACAAAGAAAAATCATTCTCTTTCCTCGCCTCTCTAGTTCAGTACATCATCGAGAGAGCTCTAGAGAGATGATATCAAAAATCAAGCAACCATTGTTTAAAATGAAATACTGTTTTTCCAAACATTAGTCAGATTATAGATCATCCAGATAAGAGTCATGATATGGTACGCAGCTGAAAACTGTTGTGATATGTATCAATGATTGGATAGGTGTGCATAAGGTTTGATTATTTGTTCATAAGATTGGATTTATATTTTATTGTCTATTGTTTTGGTAAAACCTGAAAATTCATTGCCCCCAGTATGTCAACGTTTGCCCCTAGTATTGACACAACTTGCTGAAATGAATATGTACGATAATCAAGCCATGGTAAGATATTATTGCTCTAGGCAAATGATGGCAGGATGATGCTAGTATGGACCTAAGATGATGGACAAATGCATGAAAAGAAGGATGAAAAATTTCAAGTGCAGAACGCAAACTAATAGATGGAGAGCTACAAATAGCATCTGTTTTCCAGATTTTCACTATTTGTGCTTCTTCTTCTTCTTTTTTGTAGCTATTGAGATGCCTGTTTGCCAGGTTTTCACCAAGGTAACCATTTTTTTAGGACTTTTTCTGGATGTTTTGGATTTCTTCAGGACACTTTCTGTTGTTTTTATTATTTCTTAGGACTTTTCTGGCTACGTTTTTTGTATTTTTTATGAGACTTTTTCCCACTATTTTTTGTATTTTTTCAAGACTTTTTCTCACCAGTTTTTTTGTATTTTTTAGGACTTTTTACTTGTATTTTTTGTATTTCTTGAGGACTTTTTTGGATGGTAACCAGCTATTTCAAAAGCGCCAATACTTCTTTAGGTGCATGTTGTTGATGGGCTTGTAAAATAGGTCCCCTTCTGGCGTTGATAACTTGTAGCCTTCTAAACCATAGACTGCGATAACCACATAAGGACCTAGCCAGTTTGGTTCAAACTTTCCTTTCTTTTCTTTGTCTTGTTGATTTTGTGGATTTTTTTTGAACAAAGATCACCAACCCGAAAGGTACATGTAAACTTGACTTCGATGATTATAGCTACTTGAGACATCATTTGTTGATATGCTTTCAAATGATCGGTTGCTTTCGTTGTCACTTCTCATCGAAAGTTCGGTTCCTGTCGGAAACTCGTACTCATCATCGTTAGGAGACCCTTCAGTGATACCCTAAGTGATGGAATCTCGACCTCTAGAGGTAAAATGGCCTCTGCTCCATAGACAAGAGCAAATGGTGTTGCTCATGTTGGCGTTCGGATACTCGTTCTATAGGCCCACAATGCGGGATTAAGTTGAACATGCCAATCTTTCCCTGCATCATTCACAGTCTTCTTCAGTATTTTTAGTATTTTTTTGTTTAAGGCCTCTGCTTGGCCATTCCCTTGTGTGTGGGTGTTGAGTACTGTGTTTGAATATGGAATGGATTCCTGAGTTAAAACCGACATCTTGATTCTTGAATGATAGATCCATTATACGTGATAATGGTTAGAATGCCATCTTACGACAAATAAGATAATTGATGTAACGATGATATTTGTTTCTTTGATAGAATTTTTGTAGAGTCTTGCCTCCGTCCACTTGGTAAAATACTACGTGGCGGTGATGATGAATTTATTATCCGTTTAGGGATGAAGGATGAATCTTTCGGAGCAAGATCAACCATTGAAAATGGCGGTTGGTGTGAGCCGGTTGTAACTCTTGTCTTGGGAGCATGAATGAGATTCCATGAATTTGACATTTCGGGCATTTCACAAAGTGAATGATTCCCTCTCCATTGTCGGCCAGTAGTAACACATTCTAATCAATTTTTTGGATAAGGTCAGTCCACTCGAATGAGTACCACAAATGCCACCGTGAACTTCTTGTAAAGCTTTGTCAGATTCATCACGTTCAAGACATCGAAGAAGAGTACCGTCAAGACCACGGTGATAAAGGGTGTCAGCGATAAGAGTATAACGGGAGGATTGGCAGATGAAATTACATTTTTGGTTACGGGATAGATCAAGTGGTAAGATATTGTCTTTCAGGTAGGCATAGATCTTGCCATACCAAGGTGAATTAGATCCCACCAAGTGGCAAATGATTTTCCTTTCAGGGGTGTCATAAGCAGGTGTAAATGATTGTTCCACCAGAAATTCGTAGCGAGCTTGATTTTCTGTGAGTTGTAACAATGAGGCAATTATAGCCATGGCATCGGCTGCTTTGTTATCAAGCCTTGGAATTTGTGTGAATTTGATGCCCACAAAATACTTCTTGAAGTCATCCACCATTTTCTTATATGGCAACAGTTTGTCATCTTTGGTCTGATAATCATCATTGATTTGATTAATGACTAACTATGAGTCGCCATACACTTGTAGTTTTGTAATCCTCCATTCCAACGCTATTTTGAGTCCAGTGATTAATGCTTCATATTCGACTATGTTGTTGGTGCATGGAAACATCAACCTGTATAATCAAGGAATGGTGTGTCCTTGAGGGGTGACAGAGTATGCCTGCCCCTGATCCATGTTGAGTGAAAGAGCCGTCGAAATATAAGGACCATGGTTGTTTAAATTCTGTAGTAAAGACATTAGCATTTAGAAATTCAATGTGTAGAGGATGGTCTACTTGTAGTGGTGCTTCAGCTAGTTGATCAGCGATAGCTTGTCCTTTGATTGCCTTACGATCAACATAATGGATGTCAAACTCACTTAGAATCATTACCCATTTTTCTAGCCTTCCCGTTAATGATGCTTTGCTTAACAAATATTTTAGCGGATCAATCTTTGAAACAAGATTGATTGTATGTGTTAGCATGTAATGCTGAAATTTTTGTGAAGCAAAGACTACTATTAAACAAGCCTTCTCGATGGAAGTGTAATTGAGTTCATGGCTTGTTAGTGTTCTGTTGATATAATAAATTGCACATTCTTTACCTATATGGTCTTCTTGTGCTAGCAATGCTCCCAAGGATGTCTCTATTGCAGCAATATACAAGATCAGTGGCTTGTCTGGATTTGGTGGTACTAGGACTGGTGGAGTCATTAAGTACTGTTTGATTTGTTGAAAAGCCAGTTCACACTTGTCATCCCATCTAAAAGGAACATTTGTATGCAATAAATGTGTGAAAGGTAGACTTTTGTTGGCCAGTTGTGCAATGAACCTCCATTATATGGGTGGAAATTAGATACATGGTGACCTGATTGGTATTTGATGTTTTGAAATTTCCAGGATTGCTAAACTTTGGGGATCGCCGTTCCCTTTTCTAAAACAATGTATCCTAAGAGTTTTCCAGATGTGACCCTAAGAACACATTTCTTGGGATTGAGGCAAACTTTGAATTTCTCCAATCTTGTAAATATTTTAGACAATATTTCCAAATGTCCTTCTCTGGTGTATGATTTCGCCAATATGTCATCTACATAATCTTCCATGAATTTGTGCATCATGTCATGAAATATTGTAGTCATGGCTCTTTGATAAGTAGCCCCAGCATTTTTTAGACCGAAAGGCATGACATTCCAATAGTAAGTTCCCCATGGACACGTGAAAATTGTTTTCTCCTGGTCGTCAGGTGCAATCTTGATTTGGTTGTAACCAGAAAAACCATCCATTAATGAATACATGGCATGGCCAGCTATCAAATCCACTATGGTGTCGATGTTGGGAAGTGGGAAGTTGCCTTTAGGACATGCTTTATTAAGATCTCTGAAGTCTGTGCACACTTTGATACTTTTATCTGGCTTAGATATAGGAACAATATTAGAGATCCATTCAGCATAGTCGATTGATCTTATGAAACCCACATCAAGAAGCTTTCTTAGTTCTTCCTTAACCGGTAATGCAACATGGGGGTGCATCTTTCTTAGTTTTTGTTTCACAGGTTTAACCCCTGGTTTGATAGACAAGTGATGCATGATCAGATCAGGATCAAGCCTCAGCATGTCTGCATAAGACCAAGCAAAGTTGACTTGATTTGCTCGTAAAAACTCTATGAACTTTGGTATCTCTGTCTCTGTCAGGGATGCAGCTAACTGTAAAATCTTTGGTTTTTCTGATGTTTCAAGATTGACAGCTTTTGTAGGCTCAATCAAGATGGGTGATCGCTCATTGTAGTGTTCTGGGAGATTGTCAAGATTCCCATCATCTGGTGCCTTAAAAAGGTTTTCACCATCCGATACGCTCTTTATTTTCTCTTTTGTTTGATCTAACACTGCCAGATTATGGTTTTCACCATTAGATCTTTCTTTTTGATTTTTAATTTTGTAGCTAGGATACTTGACACCCTCCTGATTAAAGACTTTATGCCAAAAATCGCTGGTGGAAAAATCATTTATGTCATCTACGAAAAGGAAGTTTACGATAGCTTCGTCATTTGGAAACATAGGTATAATGATAGGTTTAGATGAATCCCAATCAATAAGATCAGGATGAATAAGCGGTAGTGAGTCATTAGGTTGTGTGAAGTCAGCTATGGTTATGGTCATAACAGAGTTGACCATAGGATCTAAGGTATGAGGTGGATCAATGATGATACTATTCTCGTGATGGTCTTGTTCATTTAAATCTGACTCAGTATCACTAGAATCATAGTCACTTTGTGGTTCAGATTCTTGTGTTCGGGACCTTGACCCTTCGCCTTCGATTAGAGTAGGGGTATAGTTGTGTATCACATCAACCGTTTTATCCCTCCAGAACTCATCATTGTAAATGGTATCCCATTCATATTCAACAGAGTTTGTGTCAGAGTTATTATCCACAAAATTCTGAATTGTCACCAAACATGCTTCTCTTGACTCTGAACCTTCTTGTAATGTAAGAACAGTTGCATGCATTTGTTTGGATGTTCTTTTTTTTGAGATAGTATCATAACTTAATCCGGTTTTCTCTTTTGCAGCAAGTCCTGGAGGATTAATAGGTTCAAATACTCCTTTTCTCTTCCCTATGGGACCCTTTCCATCATATCCCATCTTCTGCATTATTGTATACCCTTTTTCCATATCTATCTGTTGGTAATTTGACATCAAGCACTGTTTCATCTTCATCCCTATAGAGCCAGTTTAGAATTTCTCTATCCTCAGGATTTTCCATGGGGAATTTCTCCTTGATGAATTGCCCATTAAACTTTGTGCTTGGCTCTATTGTTTTTTGCATTGATGTTGACGCTGCTGATATTTGATGTTGTGTTATTGAAGGTTGTCCATGTGACCGAGGCGATGTCGATAAATTAGCAAGACAGAGAGAGTACTCCCCGACTCCATGGCCCTTGAATTTCAGTTTCTTATCAAAGCTATTGGTCAATTAACTGATTTGTGTATCAATCTTGAGAGAAGTACTAGCCTGAGCTTCTCGATTGTTAGGAACCAAAGTATCCTGACTGGCTTTGAGGTTGGCACAAGTTTGAATTTTTGAATTATCAGCTGGTATCATGATTTCATGTCCATCATAAGGAAACTTGAGACATTGATGGTAGGTGGATGGGACAACTTGCATTTCGTGGATCCAAGGACGACCCAACAAGATGTTGTATGCAAGATCACGGTCTAATACTTGACAGAAAGTATTTTTGATAATAGGTCCAACTCTGATTGGTAGCATGATTAGACCCTTGGATGCTCTTTCCTCATCATCATAAGCTTTGCTTGTAATCTTTCTTCTGGGATCAATGGAGTCCTCAGAAAATCCTAAAGCTTCAACCAACTTTATGGTGCATATTTTTAAACCATCCCCTCCATCTATTAGGATGCGTCTAACACAAAACTTGTGAATCATGACTTCTAAATACAATGATGAATTGTGGGGATGAGTCAGGGAAGCATCATCTTTCTCAAAAAATGAGACATGTGGGTGAAGACAAGTGTCCTACCATGGCTTGAAATTGATCCACATCCAAATTAGTGGATACAGTCATTTCAACAAGGGCCCTTTCAAGAATTTCCTTATGTGCTGGAGAAATCTTCAAGAGTTCTAAGATGGAAATCTGAGCAGGGGTTTTCTGAAGTTGGTTGACTAGGTCATATTGGTGTTGAGGTGGGGTTCTAGTGGATTTCGAAGAGGCACCTTTTAATACAACTTTGGCTTGCGCCCTTGTTGTTGTGTTGACTTCTCTGTATTCCACCTTCTTGTTGACTTTAATAACATTGACCCGTTCATCGTCAGTGTAAATATGGTTGATTATCGGATCATCAATATGATTCACACTTTTTCCCGAAGACTCACCCTTTTGATAATTGGGCAAAGGGTTGCGAAAAGCTTGGTGGTCTTCATTAGATTGTTGATGTCCTTCTATTGTGATGGTGTCGTTTTCAATTAAGTCTTGAATGGCATTTTTCAAGGCTTGACAGTTATTTGTGCGATGACCTTTGCACCGATGATAGTCACAATAGTATGCCTCATTCCATGACGGAGGTTTCACAC
>VDFB02375024.1:0-34935 GCA_007258455.2 Sequoia sempervirens
TTAACATACCACTATTACATAATTTTTCTTCAAGGGTTTATGTTTTTTATCACTAAATCTTTGCACACAATACATCCACCATAACTAGGTCAAAAAACACTCAACTTTTTCTATTATGCTACTGTTGAGGTTGAAATACACCATCTAGGGGACTGAGTGACACAATATATTTGATATTAGCACATCCTTTTACCCCTTGTTGCCAACCTCAGCCCAAGATATCTCAAATTTGATATATGATGTTCACATTCTACAAGTGGGAGGAAGATCAAATAATTTTGGCTAGTAGATCTTGAAAGTTTTAGAGGCATTGGACACCTGGACAATATTGCCCTGGCTTGACTTGCAGAAGTGCATAGTTTATTTTGTAGAAGCACTCAGTTTCTTTTGCAACAATGCACACATTTGAAAGTTTTCCATTTGGTTTGAGAATTACCTAGTACCACTCTCCTAGTCTCTTGCATCTGTTTCTGGTGTCAGAAAAGTAAATTATAGGTGTATCTACCCCATTTTCCCTTTTTATTGTTGTAGCCTAATAAATTTACACTTATCATTTCCCAGCTCTTATATTTTCTATTATAGATCAGATTAGATGACTTTCTATTTATTTATTTTTTCTTCATACTAATTCTATCAACGAGTAGATAATTATGACATAGAAAGAGTATAGAATCACTTCACAGTTGAAACAGGTGCAGATCCTATTTTGCAATAGAGCCTTTAGGGAATTGACAAAATGAAAAGATAACTGCTCCATTTTATTCAGTTTCACTTGTACTAGGCACAAGGATCATAGTTAATGTTTGAACTTGTCATTGAGTCCTTGTAATATCCCAGTCCTAAGGTACCATAAAGGCCCTGATGACTCATTTGAAATCCAATAGAAAAATAAAGAGAATTCATTTATTTCCTTGGAAAGGGCTCTCCTTTGATAGAGCCTCTATAATCACCTTCAATTTCTCTATACTTTTACAGATAAATGGTAAAAGGCTCAACATAATCATCAAAACCCAATTTGCTCATGGCCCAAAGTTCATCCTCTGCAATTATGGTTTTTCTCTGTTCTCTTTGACAATGGTCATTTTCTTCATTGGTGATGAAGCTAATGTACTCAGAGACACATTCTTGAATGGTATCCTTTGCATCATTAGATATCTTGGCATGAGTAGGTAGCACTTTTCTCATTATCCTAATGACATTAGCAATGGGCATGAACCTATCTTGCTCTCTCATAGCACAGTTCTCCTTATCACCATCATTAGAGTTTTTGATGTCCTAGCTTGTAGGGCTTCCCACTTCAGACATCATATCTACAAATACAAGGAGAGAAGAAGCTTGTTTCTCATATGAAAGATCCCAAAAATTAAAAGTTCTGACATTGGCAAAAAACACCAATCTAGTTTCTCCATATAAAGTGAAATTAATATGCTTCATGCATTGTAATAAATGAGGCCTTTGCAAGTATTGCACTACCTAGGCTATATACCCCAGGGACTAATATACAAAGTCACATACTAGAGTAGCACTAGCTCCATGGAAATCTTATCTCCTTTCTTGAGTGTAAACTTAAAAGCTAAAAAATAATTATAGACCCCATTTTTTCTACATTCTAGCACATGATTAATGTAACTACCTACCAGAAGCAAAGGAGATCATTGTTTATATTTCTTTATATATTTGAATTAGTACCATAGACAATGTACTCATCATGATAAAATAAACATCATTATACTGATTGCTCATGGAGGTCATCATGAATCAAATCCCAAACACATATTCAGAATTCTTGCCTCAGAAAATGTAAGGTTCTCTTCAGGGGCCACATTCTAAATAAAAATGGTAATTTCATTTTCTACATTCACAAATCACTTTACCAATTGCACTTTTGAGGTGTCCAATCACTAAGTAGAAGACGAGTAATAATTCTCATGCAGAGAAGTACCAACCATGAGAATCAAACATTAAACTTTATTATTTTGAACCCATATTCATAAGAACAATAATTAAACAGGCAAAAAAACATGCACCATCTTCTACTATTCCTTTTTCTTTAGCTCCATATTCTACTCATATTTTGGCTTTAGCTTCATCTTATTCTTTGGCATCAACTTTCACTAAGTTATCATACTTGTCTCCTCCATTTTCTAGTGGAGGTTGCCTCATGTAGCCCTTGTCTCTACTCTTGTTCTAATAATCTAATAGATTGTTTAATTGTTTGGTCTATTTCCCTATTGGGCTCTCTTTCTCCCACCTTTTTTTGGGATTAATGAAATTATCACTTTTTGGTTCAATGTCTGTCTTTGAGTCTTTGTTGTCATTGTAATTCATGGTCACATTTTACATGAAGGTTTTGTGCTACAATTAAGTGCTTGGTAAGAAGTTTAGTTTTTGCATGATTCTTCCTCGATGTGCTCATGTATGGATAGGTCCCTCAAATGCTTGGAGTCTTTTATGACTATCTTTCCTTTCTTGTTTTGTTTTGACCACTTCTTCAATTGGTCAAACCACCTATATTTCCATCATTTATGTGGTGCCATCAATAGGTATTGGTGACTGATGTATCCTTTGAACCAATTTCAATTGACCTAATTTGCACAAATGCAATGGCACCCAAATGTTTTATCATATCTTCTATGCTACTAGAGAACATCAATTGCAATAATAACTCGAGTAATTATAATATATATATATATATATATATATATATATATATATATAATTAGCAAATCTTTCATAAACTGGTAATGTTAAAATACAATTTACTTATAATAGGGAGGAACCAATACTTAGAGCACCTACTTTGACATAATTCTTTCTATTTCAATGACAAGACTTACAATTATTGGTAACACAACTACCAAAAAATGAACCTTAACTTATTACAATACTACCTATGCCCACAAAGATTAACATAATATGCCAGTTTACAAAGAAAACATTGTTTATCTCATGTTCTACATGGCTTCTATTTGTTTTCCTCCAAAAAATTAGCATGAGGAAATTCAATTTAGTATGATGAATTATGTTGTTTGTGTGAAATTTATGGTGTTATTAACATCAAATCTGAAAACAAAGCTTTGTCATAAAGCCTTAGATTTTCCCATGTAAGTTATGGGGACCAATTTAGAATCTCAAATATCATGTTCAACCATAGAGCCTCTAGTTTTTCTTATACATGATCCACAAAGTCTATTCTTAGGTGTGGTTCTATAGTTGTTATTTCTAGCCTTTGTCTTAAATTTTAGGCCTTCTACTCAGTTGTTTATGGGTTGGCTGCTATAACCATAGTTATCCAGATCCATATATGGTTATTTGAGTGTTATTTGTAACTAGAATTACTTTCCTATTGATCATATTTCTACTTTCTTTATCATTTATTTTGATCTAAGAGACAAAATCCTGACATATTTGGTAGAAAATGAATAGGGAAATTAATCATATAGTCTAAAGTGTCATCGAGATAGCCAACAAGGGCAAGAAGGTCAACCATGCACACATAATGATCAATTGTAGGTGTAATGCAATATTACTTACTCATGTGATTGAAGTATGTACAACCCTCATCCACTAAACCTCCATTGTTGCATGTACAAAGAATACAAACAAAGCTTACAATGTTAGGATATGTTTCAGAGTGCTTCATTAATTCAAATATTTTGAGAACATCCTTGCAAAATCCATTTTGTGCATATCTTGCAATTATTGCATTCCATGAGATGACATCTCTTTGAGGCATTCCATCAAAGAGTTCACATTCCTTGTGTACATTTCCACATTTTTCATACATGCCTAATATAGCATTTCCAACCATAATATATGACAAAAATCCCCCATCCATTATTCTCTGATGGATGTTCATAACCTGCTCTGAAGTACCCATTTTAGCACAAGCAAGGAGGATGCTAGCATAGGTTGTGGAATTTTGCTTCACACCTACTAATTGAATTTGCTTGAAAGTTTCTAAAGCCTTTTTAGAAAATCCTTTTTTCCATATCCCACAATCACCGTATTCCATGAGATGGCATCTCTTTTAGGCATTTTGTCAAATAGTTCACATGCCCTGTCTATGCTTCCACATTTTGCATAAATGTCTACTAGGGCAGTTGCAACTACAACATCTGACAAAATTCCTCTATTATTTGTGCTTTAATGGATGTTCATACCTTGTTCCAAATCCCTAATGCAGAGTGAGTAGGGGAATCCCTACTCTAGTTGACAAACAACCTTCTTTCCACAGCTCTCTCAAATACTCTTTAAGTGGACCTTTCAAATCCACTTCTCAAACAAGGAGATAACCTAACCCTCCACAAGGGTTTTCAAGGGCAGACAATATTCACTAACTTAGCAATGCTTGAGACATCCTTCCCATGCAAAAACATGAGAAAAAACTTAGGATTGCAACTAGAACCCTTCATTTTCCATTGCTTCCAAGGCTGACCTAGAGACACCTTATAACCTTCCAATGCAGGATAGTCTCAATGAACCCTCCTAGACATACACTCCTACAACTAGACACATCCACAACCTTCTGAATACCATCAAAAACACATCCATGGTTCACCACCAACACCCAGCAACATGGCTTAATACTCTAGGAACAACCCAAATACTCTTTAACCCCTATTAGGCCTGACTTCCTTATAGCCTGTCAACTAGGACAATCAACACAAAACTTCCTCAAGAACAAGAACCAGGCAAGTTAAAATGGTATTAGACTCCTTAAATGGATAACTTTCAATCACCAAAACCCCAGGGTATGACACGTAACAAGATTGACACAATGGAACAATTTTGGAATGCTACAAGGATGCCTAAATGAGTTGTTCTAGACTAGAACCAAGTTACCAAGACACACCCCAACTCCCCTAAGCCATGAATGTGGTTCTCACATGATCATTGCACTCATTTCAATCCCCTTTAGTCGCTCTTCTCTAGTTCTTTTTCCTACAAACCATTAAACTCAGAAAATTTGCATCAAACTAGGCTTGTAATATGAGGATGCCAAGCCTAGGGTTTCCTCAAAGACACTCCAAAGCCTCTGTCATTCTCCAAAACCTTATTAGACATAAAACACATGTTTCACCTCACCATCCCACCAAGAACCAGGCTAGGAACATGTGGAGATGGTGAGTTAAGAGCCCTTTTGAGATGCAACCCTAATTTTTGAGGGTTTTAAACCACTTCCTAAAAATTGTAGATAACTTCCTTAATACTTAATGAAAATGGATCAAATCATTGCCAAAAGGAAGCTAGTCTAGTCCCCTATCAAACCATGATAGCCTTCTATCTGTATAGAGTGTACCTTGTCTGTACCATGAGAGTTAGCAACATTTTTTTTACACAAAAAATGGAGAAAATAGAGTTGTTTCTATTCAAACTTCTTCAAAACTTCATCATCAAACTTGCCTTGACCAATAGAGGCCTATTTGAACACTTCCAACCTCTTCGCAATATCGTTCAACTAAATTTTGAAATAGAGGGACATTGGGAAACCAACAAACTTCAATTATACCCCTAATTGCCTAGTTAAGGAAACTAACACCATACTCATGAACTTGACTATATTGAACACACAATATATGCGAAATACTCCTCAAAAAACAAAAAATCACCAAGGTGACTCCCCTCTATTACCTAGTTGCATCATGGCACCTTGATTCTTTAGTTGGACTAGATGCACCAAGTTTACATGGTAAGGAGGAGACCTAGTTCAATCAACAAAACTCAACACTAACTCTAAAAACCTATTACAAATCATTGAAGATGGTCCTTAGGACCTTATTACATCCCAAAAAACTAACAAACAAAAAAAAATACAATCAAAAGATCATAGAGGCATGGAGACCCCAAGGTGCCCCTACACCATGCACCTGAGGTGGGAGAGATCTCAAGTACCACCTGAGATCACTTTTTGCAGAGTATTACCATGTTGTTTGATGTCTTCCTCACTAATCCAAGTTGCATCTTCAGGTGGAAGGCCCTGCCATTTACAAGTTGTCTATCCAAAGCAACAATTGGGCCTATAATATTCACCCAATATTAACAAAACAATTTCCATGTTCTCTAACTAAATTCATAAGCATACAATACCTTTCAAAATAACTCCTTTCAATAAGTTAAAATGGCCATTCAAGGTAGATAACTTCAAATATGCAAAAACTGTCTTGAATAACAAATAGGTCTAACTAGGCCACATCAAAGAGAAAACTTAAATTTACAAGTTAATCCCTACTTCCCAAATCCTAATAAATCTATAAATATACCTAAAAAAGCAAGTTATACCTCCTCCCATTCTTCATTCAAGTCATTTCACCAAGCACCTAGTCTAAACTTCGAATTTGGACTCCAATATGGGACTACAACAACACAGTAAAGAAAAATCAACAAATTGAACAAAAACCATTAGGGTCCTCAAATCCTCTCATGGATCCCCTCAAAATATGACTAAGCACCATTAAGAGCAATATCATCCTTTAAAAATTCCAAACACACAAATAAAATTTTTAAAATCACCCTAAATACTAGTTTTACCAGTCTGTAGCACTTTTTCTAGACTTAGGGCCTTACAAAACCCATTCAAAACCTAAATATTGTTCTCTAAAACTTTGAAATAATTAAAATTCCATAAAATACTGCCTTCTCACGAATTTTAGCATGATTTCATTTGCTAAAATGAAAGAAACTTCATTTTGAATGCTCTCGGGTACCCTACATCAGGGTTTCTACCCATTTTAACTAAAATTACAACATCTTTGTCAAATCTTCACAAAAATGAATGAAATAAAAACTAAAGTGCTATAGACTTATAGGAATAACAATTAATATGACTGCCCCTTGAAAATATTGAATTTTGTAGCCGTACAATACTCAACAACATAGATTTTTAGTTAAAAACAAAAAATTTCATATAAAGAACAGAGGTTTCTCTCATTTATATCAATTATTTACATTCCTCCTTTCTTCCTCAAGATCTAGGAGGCATATTTATGCTCTTAAAAACCATAACCAACTTCAACTAATTGACTCCAACCACCATAACTTCCATGACTCTTAAACTTCCCAATTATGACACTTTTGCAACTTTTACTTAACATTATTTGTGCATATTTGCAATTTTGAACAAATTGACTTGGACACACACACTAATCACTTAGAAACCTTCAATATGACCATATAAGACCAATTATACTAAAAAAATTTCAACCCATTACATTTTTTCCCAAAATGCCACCAAGGGCTACAGTTCTTGCTTTTGACAACAAATGATAATCTTGACACCAAAAATACCCCTTAACCTATGCAAAAACCTAATAAATGATCTAAAAACATTTAAATGGTCTTGAGGGACCTTATTGAATGACCTAATAAATTAAATTTTCTCTCAAGATCAGGCAGGTTTTTTGTCCCACCTGTTTGACCTCTTGGGGTTTTTGTCATAGGAGCCCAGATTGTTCAAAAATTTGAAAAACACAATAGTTGTAACTCTCATAAGATGATTGAAATGATCTAGGTACCTTGCATAAATATGTATTTGAATTATGTTATAAGACCCAGGGTCCTAAAATTGGCACTAACCTGGATGTTTGAGAGTATGTGTAGGATCATCATGGAAAAAGCAACCCCTTAAGTAGCAAAAAAATCAGAAAAATCAGAGTTAGGCAAATTGATGTAAAATTTTGAATAAGTTATCTATATTATTTTAAAAATATGTAAGAATAGAATCTATAGAAAATTGAATTTAGTTTCAAAACTACTAGGTTTGTTTAAAAAAAAATCTATTTGGTGAAAATTTGAAATTTAAATGCAGTAGTACTTAAATTTCAAGGAAAAAATAAGAAGTAGGTGTCTGTCTGACCACCCTAACCACAATAAAATGACAATATTTTTTTATAGTATTTTAAATATAAGTAGAGGACTCATGTACCAATGTGATGCATACTTTTTTGTAATTTTTTTTCAAGTAAACAATTAATTATGAATTTCTTATTACAATTTTTAAAAAATATAAAAAAACTCATATGTCTGACCACCTCAACTTGGTCAAAACTTCATGAAATTCAATTTTTCTTTTTTTTAATCCTATAGTATTTGAAGCATAGAATGTGATGCATGTTTTGGATTCACAAAATGTGATATTGTTTGAAAGCTATAGATGTTTTTCAACAAGTCTATCAATCAAGACTTTAGTCGTAATTTGAATAGAAAATGAATAATAATTACTTATTAAATTCAAAGTAAATCATAATTTATATTGGTGGAAAGCTAATAATCTCCTTTAAAAACCCTTTTTGTTTCATCAATTTTGGGTAAAAATAAAGTCATCATCCACATACCCATGATATTGCCACTTTTTGGCCCATCGTGATCCTGCACATACCCTTGAATTTTAGTATTAATATGTACATATTATATATTTATTAGTGTTAGTAAAAACTGTTCTTTATTATAATAATAGTTTGATTTTTTTTTTGTAAAGGGGACATAACATTTGACAATGAAAAACATAAAAGAGAGCCATGTTTGTCTATCATTATTGAGAAGCATGTGAATTAACAAAATAGGTGAGCTAGAAGAGTCAAAATATTGCATGAGTGCTTGGGACTATTGATGGACCTAGAAACTATCAAAGATTTACTAGAAATGCTTTATTTGAGAACCCATATGGTTTTTTAGATATGGGATTAGAAATTGTTGGGGTTGATGGCTGCCATTCTCGTGAAATGAGCATATTGCATCTCTTGCAACTTGAACCTTAGAGCTAGTCCATCTCCTACACCTTGGTTGAGGGCTTTTGCAACATAGTAGAGTTTGGGAATTATTATAAGAGCTTTCTACCCAGTGATTCATAATTCCATGAGTCAGGTAATCAAAAAATTGTAATGCAAAGGCTTCATATGCTTGAAGCATATTGTTTAAATTTAGAAGTTCATAGTTTTATTTTAGTGTTACTTTCATTGCTTGCTTTACTATGGAGGCTTTATTTTCTCTCCACCGAGTGAAACTGTTCCTTTCAGGATTGAATGTCATTTGTGAACTTGTTGGACACTCTCCAATGCAACCTCATCGCCAGTCATATACTTTTTCTTACAATTTTTTGTCAACTTATAGGCATTTATTGTGTACAGTGTTCCTTTTGCCATTTGGGTTGAATTTTACTACAACATGAATGGGTCCTGGCATCTAAGCAAAATTAAAGTTGTTGACAATTATGTGGCTCTTTGAGCTACTGTTTTGGACAAGAGGGACTCCTGAACATCTTGTACAAGGTTGCCTGGAGAAGTTGCTTGACAAGAATTATCCATTTTGAAAGAATTGAGAAAGAATGTTGTGAACATTAAATCTAGCAAGAGGACTTTCTAAGAAAATATATATCTAATGGTCATCAACTTATGTCATAGTGTTGACATGTGGCCACCCAATTTTCCAACCTTAAGCATATATTTTATGATATATTATTGGACTTTGAAAACATCATGTGCAATTATATGTAGGATATTTAGATTAATCTTGTATTCCCATTAGTGGTGGTTAGTTGGGAATTTAGTTAAACTAACCAATTGGCAATTCACCATGCTCTCTATAACATTGTTGAAATATAATTTCATTGAGTTTTGCTCAAATATCCTTAGCCTCTTCAAACATGAGGTGTTAATACCTATGAATTCTTGGCTCTTAGACTATGATGTCAAGCTAGGAATCATCTACAAGATTTAATCACCATTTTATTAAAAACTCTGCAAAGAACAACCTTGTCAGATTTGATTTCATCATTATGTGTTGATTATTAATAGATCCATTATTCAAATGAATCTTACTAGTAGGATAGCATATTATATCCACTTTTCCTAAAATTATGTAATCCTATTGAAATTATGTTTTTCATAAGTAACAAGCTACCTTGAGTGCTTCTCATATCACTAATATTATTCGCAATGAAAAAGGGATTGTTCTTGGCTTGAGATTTCATAGTTTGAAATCCTATTACTTCTCACTACTGTATGAGTGTTTTAACATTCACGCCTTTACTTGTGAATGGGTGTCTATTTCTCTTGTGCCAAAGAGCCATGCTAAAAGATAGAAAATAGTTTTGTATTTCCTATTGTTTTTTTTTTTTCTGCTAGAAAGACTACAAAAGATGAAAAGTCTTCCAATAAGTTTCAACTAAAATGCATGATGTGGATAAGCTTCACCCTTTAATTGGAATACATTGACTTTTACAAGTATATGCCAATTGTATTCCTCGTGGTTCAAGTAGAGAGCATCATGAGCAGCCAAAAAAGCCCTGCTTTATAAAATGAGTTAGAAAATATACAATCCTTTTTAGATAAGGTGCAAGAACATGCTTATGTTTGCTAGCCATTCTTTAACTATGTTGGGTTCCAATCTCTAGATATAAAAGCTTGTCCTCCTCCAATGTCAGAAAATTTTATGACTAGATTTAGATGCCTCTCAGACCAAGGCATCCCTATCCTTCCTTAGAGGAATCCTCTAAATCCTCTGCAATGTTGAAGTGAACCCTGCATTATCTTGATGGTGGGTTGTGATTTATTTGCAGTTGTGTCCAAGCTCTTCTTTTAAAAAAGACTCTAACTTTAATCTGGTGTCCTACATGGTCCTACCTGCCATATCTTCCTGGATAATTTTTAACCTCTTTAATGAGTTTGGGAGCTTTTATACATTATTCTTATAAGGCTTAGCAATAGATTCTTACTTCTATCATTATATTATTATTAATTTTTTGCATTTTGGTTTAGTTAATTGAATGTTTTCATCAAAACCTAGATATATCAAAACTCCTTACAATTTGCAGTATTCAGGTTTAACTTTCTATCTAAATCTAACAGTGTTCTTATGACCTATTATACTATGGAATCTTGATTATATATCTACTTGAATCTTTGCATTTAGTGACCCATTTTATATAATATTTTGAATACATAAAATGATAAATGATGTTGATAAAATATTAGTGTATGTTTAAAGTTGCATTCTATCATTGGAATTTTTTGGCATTTGTTGAGATGGAATATATTATGTTGCGGTTTGAATGGATAACTCTAGATGCTGAGGTTTTTTGTCTTTTTTTTTCTAGGATAATAATTGCAACAGTTACTATACTTGAAAGAGTTTTAGATACTTTCGTTTCATGGTATGTATAAGCCTTCTTTTCCCTTTGACTTAGAGAATGTGGCAATGCAATTTTACACATACAAAATTAAAATTGGATGATTTGTAGCTATAAAAAAAATGTTGTATATAAAATTTGAGGTAATAATTATTTAGTCCAAAAACAATCTTTTGCATCAATTAAGGTAATGATTAAATATCATCCGTTGGTTGTACTTGTTGATTGGTTTGGTTGTAAATAAACACCAATTTCATATTTACAGAAGCAAATATTAATCTATTACTTTCTGAGGAAGTGATAGGTGATACCAAGAAAGTTTGGCAATACTAGTTTAAAATATGTGGCATTGTTTAAAAGCTCTGGATAAATCCAAGGAACTATGCTTCCTTTAATCAAGTCTTATATATAGGAAATGCAACCCACACTATCCAATTTTAACTCTAGAGCTCTTAGTTATGGAAAACAAAAATGGCAAGAAACTAGTATATTTTTATCTATAAAAGTGGATCCAATAAATTCTTCTTTTTCTATCCTCCCTTTTTTTTTTTGCCTTATATAGCAAAATTTGGGTTCCTAATTTTGGCATGCTAAAACAATTCTCCTTGTTGGTTTATGAAAATTGAATTGTTTTTTGGTTTCCTACTTTGCATTTTAATTGTAAATGTAAAATGTGAAGAGAATGAGATCTTCATTTCAAATAAATCACTTGGATTTATTCATTGGAGTCTCATTTCTAGAGATATGGACGTGTTTTATAACTTAGAATTTTGCAAGAATATAACACAAGACTTTCTTTTGGGGTTTGAAATATTTCTGGGATGATAAAATGTCTAAATGACCATATTTTTTTAACATCACGTACTTTTGTTAGTTTTTAATATTCCAAATGTGTATTTACACATTTTGGAATAAGATGAGTATTTTGTTTGGCTATACATGTAACTAGATGCTTAATATATTCAAAAAATATTATGTTTTCTTTAGCTTATACTATTGAACTGATCACTAAAAGTGGTTAGATTGAATTGTTACGCATGCAGGTTGCCCATGTATGGTGAACCTAAATTTGGATTCATTTTGTATCTGTGGTATCCTAAGACAAAGGTACTCATTCCTTTTGTGTTCTTTTAAGGCCTTCCCTAAATATTGTTGAAGTTTATACTATTGCAAGGATTTCCTTATATATTGTAAGGAGGCCTCATTAGATGTCTTTTGTATTGTACTCTTTTGTTTCTAATTCTCAATAATAACAAACAATTGTTGCTTGTTACTATCTTCAGGGAACAAGCTATGTATATGAAACTTTTGTGAGACCTTTTGTCACAAAACACGAGGTTGATATTGATAGAAGTTTACATGAATTTAAGATGAGGGCTAGGAACATGGCAGTTCTATATGGGCAGAAGTCTTCATCTTATGTTCAAGCTAGAATATTTGATAGTGCTTCAATATGTTTCGACACAGTCATCAAAGGCTAGGCCTATCCAAGTTTTCCATTCATAATCTTCATTTTCTGTTTAGGGACAATTTTTTTTGTATTGAAGCTCTTTGTATTTTTTTCTATTGATACAAAATCCTATACGCAGTTTTTTCAAAATAATTTTACTCAATTTAATAGAATGAAAATGTTATAAGGTTGTTCATATTCTATTAGAAATGTATCAAGAATGTAAGGAACCACAAAGAAGCATCAATATTCTTTAGAAAATGTGTCAAGAACATTTTATTTTTAATTGTGGATGCTTTTGTGTTGTTTTTTTTTGTTTGTTTCTTGGCATTTTTTTGGTGTTTGTTAAGCCATCAAGTGCTATCATAATAACCATTTAGTAATATTTTTTTGTTTTTGTGGTTTGTTTTCCAACCTAAAGTAATAATATTGTAGTTATTAACTAAATTTATCTCAATGCATTATAATAGGGGATCAAGAAAAAACCATAGAGAAACAAGAACCAGAAGGGATAGGAAATGAAGAATAAGAAAAATTCAAAAAAAAGATCAAAATGAGTCATTATGTAATTTTTACTTAAATCCTCTTCATAATGACACAGGTGGCAGGATTGTCAACTAAGATCAAATCTTTGGTTTCTAAAATAGATATAGCTTCATTTGTAGGTGATACAACATGTTTGAGATGTGAGAGAGCAATCAACTTTAAATATTTAATTATTATAAACACATGCATTATTTATCCCTATTTCTCCTCTTTTTTAACCACTTCTTACTAAATAAGAATTTAATATATTCACAGTTATTGTGCTTCAATATTTGTCATTATTATTTGATGTGGTCTCCATTTTTCCAAAACCATGTTAGTCTTTTGTTGAAGAATGTTGTCTAGTTTTCATAGGGTATCATGACTGTATTATTTCATATGTAAGAAGACTGAGATATATCTGATCCTATAGAATGTGTAGGTTGCTAAATGGCTAATAACATGCCCATTGTGATGTGCTTGCCCAAAAATGATAGGAAAAAACTCCCCAAATGACCTAGTAACTGAAAGACACTTAACACACTTGCTTGAAAATTAACCACAGAACATACCACTCAAACACCAAATCACTATAATGAGCTCAAACATAAATCTTTGAATATCATGCCGATAACACACTAATAGATAATACCAGAATGATATGCAACAATAATAATATAATCACCAACTAATATCCTTAGGTCAGATTAATTCTCCCACTACAATGATCTCCAGTAGCAACAAATACAAGTTGCAAGTTTTATTAGATAATACAATGAACTCATGGGACTATACAAGACATTAGAGACAGAGATACACAATGAATTCCTAGGTGTGTGAAAGTAATGAAGACTGGCAGGAAACAAAACACTTGTTGGAATGTGCAGATTGTGTGGGAGTGCATGCTTTTACTTATTAGTTATTTATTTTGGAATTTTGGTACCATTCATTGGGTCTTAATCACCCTTATTTATTTTTTCTATGTTTAGCTGATCTTTATTTCTAGCCTAGAAAATGCTCCATATTATGGTGTTTTGATGTTTGATGTTTATGTTTTTCAATCCTCCTGCCTATTGTTTCATTGTGAATACTTATGATGCATTTTGTGCATCCTTTATGCCACTTTATGAGTTTTATTTTAGAAAAGTTGTCAAGAATTGGAAACATCTTTTTAAATTGGGTTTAGCCCTTTTTATGTTGTCTGAGACAAGAAAAATTTATGTGTTTCCTCAATGACTTCTCTTAATGGTTGTCACATGTTGCCTTGATACATTTTTTTCTTTGTTCTTCTTTTATCTGTTGTCATTGATAGGGTTATGTCGACTGCATGAGGTTATGTTTCAAAGCTTTAATACCACTATTTTTGTACATCCTAATGTATTTCACCTTAACCTTGCAACAGTACTAATAGTGCTCTCATATTGCATTCTTTTTTTTTGTGCATTAGCTACCTCTTTTTATTTGTAATAGTGATGTCATAACCTTATGTGTCTGATATGCATGCATGGTAATGTAGTGTTCATATTTGTGGTCTTTGTATCTGATTAGCATGAAGTTAATAGTAACATTGTAAGCACTGCTATGAGTGTTGGTTTTTTATTGAATTAGATTGATGAATGGTTCTTGGAATCTATTCTTACTCTAATCCCTCTCCCCCATTCTCTTTCTGGTTGACTTTATACCCTATGGATGATAATAATCATCTAGACTACCAGGCCTCTTGATCAACAAAAATGTGAGTCTGCTAAGGTAATTTTTAGGGTAAAACATTCATAAAGTATCATTGTAATTATTTTTGAAACTTTCCTTTTGCAATTATTTTAACACACACATGCAAGTACTATTTAAGTAAGTAATGGTTGTTTTATTATGCAAACAAGGGTAATCATTACCTATGTAATATAAGGTGTTAGTTTTTTTTTTCTTTTTGCAGAAATGTATTGATAAACTCAAAGAAAGGGATAAAGTTAGGCTGTTGGATCCGTTTGATGGTGATGTTGTGGGCATTCGATAGATTCACTCCCTATATATTGTAAATGGAGTCAACTTAGAAGGAACATGAGATGAAAATGTAAACATTTTAAAGGTCACAAGTAACATACCCCTTGTTTATGAAGATAAAATAGATCGAGTTGTTCATCTGAAAGAGAAAGAGGAAACCTTCACATGGTGGCCACTAAAATATTTGCAAAAAATGACATAGTTGAACATGTTTATCATATACTAGTTAGACATCTTGGCTCATTGCTTTATGTAGTATTTTGAATTTGTTGTTTAGGGATCTTAATTATCATGGTGTATTTGAACGAGTTGGAAACTCTTAGACAACTTTGACATTTTTTATTATATTTACATATATGGGTGATCCACAATAGTAGTTTACACTTTTGGCTAAGGACTAACGATATTTTCTTTTTAACACAATCTCCACATTCGGGCACCTATGGCTTGTTAAACCGTAAAGAATTTTGAAGATGAAGTGTAAACTAAGTCTTGTCACATTTTTGTCTATAGATTCTAAAAAATATTTTTTCAATTTTTTTGGAATGATTGCACCTTTTTCATCTCCCACAAAAATTGGTTTTTTTCAAAAACAGCATTTTTAAAAGTGACCAACAGTATAACACATAACTTTTTTTTTTTCCATGAAGGATAAAATTCAATTCAAATTTAATTTCTAACTCCGATATCTAGTGCTTCCACTTGGTTAGATAGTTTTTATTAGATATTTTTTCTTTAATCAAGTTTCCAAGTCAATCAAATGACACAGACCTAAGTGACCTTATAACAACTTTTACTCTTAATGTATCAAATTATTCTTTTTTGTTGGATCAAGAACTTCAATATCTGGTACTCATATTTTTAAATTTTTTTTTTATAATCTTCTATTTTTCCACTTGTGCGAGAGCAGAGCTTTTGTTTTCAATGAAAAACCTATATTTAATAAAACTTAAAAAGAGATGAATAATAAAACCAAAACATACTAAAATTATATTCATTGGATAGCTCGTTCTGAAGGCTACTCGATTCCAAGTTTGGTTTCTAAATATTCCCCCATTTTCATCCCCAACCGGAGCTTGAAAGCGTAAAATTTTAGGTTTTTTGTGTGTACAAATTAAAAAATTAGGGAAAAAGGGGGTTCGCGAACCAGGGGTTCTAGCGAACCAGGGTTCATTCGAACCCTGGTTCATGCGAACCCCCCCTAATATGCACATTTCCTTTATTTTTTGGCGGGAAATGTGGGCCCAATAGTTAGTGGGTTCGCTCGAACCCTGGTTCGGTCGAACCCCTTTATGGTTCGGTCGAACATCTAGGTTCATGCGAACCCCTAAAACCAATTTTTTTTCCATGGGGTCTTTTTTTCCTCAAATTTCCTTCCTCTTCAAAAGTGTAAACCACTTATGTGGCTGCCCTACTCCTAGACAGTTTTGACATCTTGTAACTTGATATATATGTATATATTATATATTTGCATTAAATTTTTTTATTGCAGATTACCTTTATTTATCATGATGTTGAATCAATCTTTTAATTATAGCATGTTGTAGCTTGTTCATATATGTAATATTTTTATTTGCTTTTATGTTTTAGTTCAAATTTAATATTATGTTAGTTTTGCATTATAAAATTTATGGTATTTAATAAATTATTCATTTCATGACTATATTTATTACTAATTAATTGAAACCAGTAAATAAAAATGACTAAATATATGACTAAAGTAATGACTAAATTAATGACTAAATATATGACTAAATGACTAAATGACTAAATATATGACTGAATATATGACTAACTTAACGACTAAATATATGACTAAAATAATGACTATCATGACTAAATAAATGACCAATTAACAAAAATCAATGACTAAATTAATGACTAAATATATGATTAAATTAATGACTAAATAAATCACTACCATGACTAAATAAATGACTAGTTAGCAACAATCAATGACTAAATTAACAAATAAATCAATGACTAAATCAATGATCAAATCAATGACTAAATCAATGACTAAATTGATGACTAGATGAATGACTAAAATAGTTTAATCATAAATTTGGTTGTGATATAAATGACTGGAAATAAACTACTAATTGGCACATGACCAAAATTACTCATTTATATGCAATTTTTAGTAGTTTATTTAGTCATATATTCTTGTTTTTGTACTAGTGCTAAGAGGCTCATTTCATCTAAAACTTGGAAATTTATGCTTATGAACCTCCTCTTTGGCAGGCTGATCTGGAACAATTGAAGTTGTTTGAACTCCATTCCTTTGGGCTTGAACAAACAAAAGCTTCATCTACTCCTCTTTTGTAGCTATCTCTCTTTCATAGTTCTCAAATTGTATTTTTTGTGTATCCAACTCTTGGTCATAAAGATAGGCCTGATAAGCCATCTTTTCCTATTGTTGGTTATACTCATGTTGCCTCTTGATCTCCTCTATCTTCTTTGTGAAGTCACAAAATATACCCTTTATACTTACAATCTCCTCCTTTTCACTCTCTTGGAGCTGGTTTTGAGCATATGAAGGTTGATATGGAGGTTGAATAGGGGTGGGTGCGTGCTAATTATATTGAGCATGCTAGTTTTCTTGAAATGTCGTGGAATTACAACTAGTAGTATCATTGCCCTGATATGGTTGATAAGGAGGTGGATAAGAAAAAAATTCATGGTATGATGGATGATAAGACATATCTCCATGAAACATAAACATATCCATTCACTAAAAAATTGGAAAACAAGAAAAAAATAGACTTTTAAAATAAACCAGCACTTGATCATACTAAAACCAGTAAATTTGAGCTCAAAGTCGCCAGATGTGTGTAGATTTTTTTCCTCGAGACGCAGATCTTACTGATATATAAGTATCCTAATATTAGCAATAAATGATCAAATATTGGACTATAAAATCCCAATCAATCCCACTAGGTATGCCAAAAAATGTTTTCAATCAAGATTGCACCCTAGCTAAGTTTGACTCAACTATCCTATTGAAACATGGAAAAATTCTCAAGCTATTGGTAGCTTATGATGAGAAGGGATCTCTAGAAGAGGTTGGTTCCCCTGTAGATCACGTGAACTAAATATTTTTTTCTGAGAAAAGGGATAGAAGGATGAACTTGAAATGAAAATCCTAAAACCTAATGGATGATGCACTAGAACTTGAAATTTATTAACTAACTCCATTCACAATCATTTCTCAAAACACTAACTTTCACAACCTCATATGAAGCATACAACACAAAAAGGATTTGTATGAAGGTTCAAAAATAAAAACACCACATACAACCTATGCTATATGAAATTTCTACACCAAAATTGCAATAATGAGAC
This sequence comes from Sequoia sempervirens, assembly GCA_007258455.2. NCBI lineage: Eukaryota > Viridiplantae > Streptophyta > Pinopsida > Cupressales > Cupressaceae > Sequoia > Sequoia sempervirens. The sequence continues at coordinate 18,447 of VDFB02375024.1, forward strand.
ATAAAAAGGATTCAATATTTGAAATCATAATGACAACATCAAATCACTTAATTACAAAATGAGAAAAAAATTAAGATATAGGAATGCTTTGTTGTTTCTATTGATCTGAGAGGAGTATGAGAACATGAAAATATGAGTATAGATCAAGGCTTACAAAGTTGTTTGCAAGTAGTCAAGAGAGAGAAGAAAATATGAACTAAGAAAAAACTAAGTTTTTCTCCAATATATGCCTCCAATTTGTCTCCAAGAGTGAGAAAGGAAAATTTTGAGTGAACTTTTCTCCAAAATAAAAACCTAAATACCATTTTTGAGCAATGAGGAAAAGCCTCCAAAATAGCGCTCAAACTGCCTCAAAGCTTAATGAAAAATATGGAAACTTTCCATCCCAAGAGGGTAGACCTAGAAAAGACTCTAAAATCACCTAGAATTGGCTGAAATTTGAAATAGAAGGCCAAGTTCACTCAATTTTTCTATTTTTCAAAAAAAGAATCAAACTAAAAAAAAAAAAATTCCTCTCAACACTTGTTCAATTTTATTGCATTTAAATAACAAGTACTAAGATAGTTTATAGAAATTTCACCTTAATATTGTTTTACAATATTTGTAGATTTGATTTTATAGAATAGAAAGGGTGAAAAAGACTTGAGTCTTGAATTGATTTTTGCAAACATTACAAGGAAAATATGGTATAATGATTTTGATAAAACTTTTTTCCAAGTATACAATATTAGGAATTTTGTTTTACAAAAATTACAAGGACCTAAGGCATAAGGACATAATATTTTTCTAAAAAACTAGAAAAACAAACTGTAAGACCCCACTGTAATGCCCAAAAAAAATTCAACCAAAATACAGTTAAGAACAAAACACAAATTCCAAATTTTGTTCACTTACACTTGCAAAACTCTCAAAGTTTGCTATCAAAGCAGGCACTATAAGAAGGCATACAACTTTTAAACAATCATAAACTATAATTCTTTTAGATAGATAGCTAAATTGTAGACCATCATGGTCGGTTCGGAGAGACATTAGTCATCTCAAGGTAGATTCAAATAGTTCAAAGTATTTAAAATTAAATCGAAAACGCGTATACAAATTGCATGCCAACAATATATATCTAGCAATTAGTAACCACGAGACAGTAGAGACAAATCCTATAGGCTAGACCTAGTCACCAGGAACCATCTCGAATGACCTTGCCCTACGTATATATATTTAGCGGAGGCACGGTGGTTCGATGGTTTGATCTTTCACAAAATTAGGATTGTCGATAGCGACTTTAACATATGGGTTTAAATCACCAGTCCACAATATGGTTGGTAAATACACTTTAGAATGGTAATGTGTATCATCAGCGGCTCTCAAATCACGGATACTATAATAAGGGTAAACGGTATTATCATTCGTACACACAATAATTTTATAAAGCAAGGATAGCGGAGGACCAACCTCACTGGAAATATAATATTATATCTTCTCGTTACGAATTATTTCTTCTGTAGAAGATATTTATACCAATGAGTCCCTGAAATATAATCACTTACAGTTTATATGATTTTCTCAAGAAAAACTCAATAAAGAATAGATACATATTTAAGTGCTCGGTATAGGTGGACGTGATTATGTAGAAACACAAACAATACTCAAGCACACACAACCGATATAATTCTATAACAATCTACTATCTTAATTGTTGAAGCAGATCGAACTAAGAAAGAAAAAAAAATTGATAATAACTTGCTCATAACTTTCAGCTTGCTGATCACAACAAAAAAAAAAAATGATATTGTAACAGTGATAACTTTCACAATACTAAAGATTTTAAGCTTTAGTAACAGTCTAGAAAGTACCAGTTAAACCGAAATAGTTTACATAAATCTGACGTGTATGAGCGGTTTTCTGCAACTGTATATTATTCCTACCTGGTTTGGCCAAAAATTCCTTTGTTGGTTTATAAAATAGATTTCCGTTCCAATGCTTGCAATTTGTTTATGCCATATTATGGATATTAGATTTTCATGTTATATCATCCTCGAAGAATATAAATGATCACATAACTAAATTAAAGGCTATGCCAACCGCATTAGATACACGTATTTGCATGCACAACATAAGTTAAGAACAAAATATTTACACTCTTCAAATACTTTGTAAAACCAATTTCTCTCTGTATTGTCCTCTATTATCTTAAAAAGAAAACAGACACAACAATTCACATCACTGCTAACTTTAGAAAGACTATAACTATTGGAGTGTCCTCTTCTTGTTCATAGATTTATATCTTGCTCTATTTTTCTGGATACCCTAGAATTTAAAGCTCGTAAATCTGTAAAATATAATTGGCAGCATATAAGGTTTTGTATATTTTAATAATCATCATTTTCTCCTCTCAATCACTCAACGTAGGAGTAATATTTGCACTAATGAAAAGATACTTCTGTGTTGAAACTCCAAGATTGTTGGTTCTGGAAAATCCCCCAGATTATTATTAGTTTTATCAACATCAAACTTTTCAAATTACAATAAAAGTGTTGTATTTTTAGTTCATATTATCTAGTACCTCAATATTTTCATTGAGCAACCAATTTGACTATCCCTTCAATTAATAAGCTATCAAGGCCATCCAAGCTCTACCTGGTTAAAACTAACTGAATGAAACCAAACTGCTAGATTATAGAATGTACATGTATGTTTGCATTATATATTTTGAAAAGTAATTATTTTCTTTTAATTGTCTAAATATATTTGAAATTTATACATTGTATAAACTATTGTAAAGATTTATTGATTTTATATTCAAATCTTTTGCTTTTAGGATACCCAAAGATGGTTGGTATTGAATCTGAGTTTATTTTATTTTTTTGCTACTTCGATACAAGGATCCTTATACAGTGAATTTTAATATGCATAAACGAATAGCTTTAGTATTTTGGAAAAAAAGGGCATTCTTGGTGATATTCTTGGCCCTAACCTTCACGGGAATCATTTGAAATGTAATTTAGAATCATGAACATAAAATTGAAACGGGGAAGTTGCAGCAAGTTTATGTAAGAGGGAAATCATGCGATGGTGACATATGAAGCTTGTATTGTAGCTCATTGAAAATGTAGAAGACATGGAACAAAACGTGATTGGTAAACTTAATGAACCATCCACCTATGGATGAAAGGAAAATCTCAACAAAGAAGAGCTCGAATCATTACTGTTGGCATTACAGTGCTCAAGTAAAATAAATTATTAAACAAGCCACTACTCAAATTTGGTGTGCTTCCTTCCTAGAAGAAACCCAAGTCAAAAACTCACCCCTAAGGCACCAAACAACCCTAGAATAGTTGTTATATCTCCTTCAACAAATTTCAATCCAAAAACTCCCATAGCCTAACTATTACAACATCCTCATCACAGATTATCTACTCGATGACATTATGAGGAATAAATTTGTCAATATATATATAAATGTTTGTTTTATGTGTATGGAAATAGAATAATTTAGTGAAATAATATATATGTAGGTGGCCATGCCATATAGTAAAATCATGGATTGAGCTCAAGTTCGGTTCCTTAGCGCAACGAATACAGTGATAACCTACTACAGTTTGATTCAAGGATCCTAAAGATCATAACCATATGGAATTATGTTATGGAATTATTTATTAGTTCTCCAGAGATATAAAGGAGAGTAGTTGATATTAAATTCATAACTGTCTGGCCTAACCTGTTATTTCTCAATTGGTCAGAAAGGATGCTTGTTTCAAATTATTCACCACACACCCTCGTATGTCTGACTTATTGGGAATATACGTAAATTAGCATTTAAACCCGTGTGAATGATAAAAGAAATACTAACAGGTTGGAATAAGGATGAATAGGTTTTCACCCATGTTTGATTAGTTTCTGAACGTATTTTTTTTCAAGTCATACATAAAGATGTCTTTTTCACTCATTATTTTTAGAATCATTATGCTGGGACCAGCGCTACTCTGCAATTTATTTATATTTATTCAAATTGGTTGAATGCCATTGCTCTCAAATGTAGATAAAATAAAATAGATGATGAATATGTGCATAAGAAGAAAGTAGTACCATCATAGCATAACATGTGCTCCCCTACTATATTTCACATCATTTATTTTAACTTCTCCTGCAATTGGTAAAGGTTTTTCATTGATGCAGCTCTGCCAATGTAGGAAAATCTGAACATGCTAACTAAACACAAGGGACAATACGATAGTCCTCTATCTCTTAATAATTTATGAACAACACTACATCTTTTATACCTATCTTATTTCCTAGTGGAAAGTTCTGTCGCTTCAAGGTTAATGAATTTGAAGCTACAGCATTCAAGTATATATAAATGTAAAATGTAAAATCCTCACTAGTAACATGAGTTGTTTGACAAGATACCTGGAGTAAATAAGATACATTCGTAGGCCACACAAGTTGCTTGCACCGTAGGGAATGCGAAGTGTTTAAACGAAATTCCAAAGGCCTACATCGCATCCACTCCATGAATAATATAGGAAACCTTGATTTCCATTTTCATACAAAAAGAGAGTGAAGGCATTCTGCCCTTCCAAAATTATGCATGATAAGAACCCCCATTGCCGATAACTGCTGCACCTTTGCATCCCCATAACACTAACATCCTCCTAGATTTTAACCTCCAGCTGTATATATCCTAGGAGTCAGGAGAACTCGAATTGCCTTGTTCTCCTTAGTATTCACTCCACTACTGACGCCCTTTTTTTGTCCACTTCCCTTTTTATCCTTCCACCTTATTAGATCATCAAAAGAACAGATGAAAACCTCATAGCCAATAAATGAGAGTTCGCACCCAAAAAGATTTATGCTGCTTCCCTCTCTCTTTTTACTGCATAGCTCCTTCTCTAAAATTACTTTGGCACTAGGTACATCCCCCTGCCTTGAAGATTTCACCACTCTTCCTATACATCTCTGGCAGATTTCCTTAGAACTCACTCACACGCCACCACACTGGCTATCCTTTCATTTGGAAGTTTTCCACCTCTTTTGCAACCTACCCTCCTACTTTCTGTGTATATTCTCCACCACTCATATTGTTGGTAATAAATATTGGGAACACACCAGTCTTCATTTCCACGCCTTTCACTATTATAGTATTATTATTTCTCTCTCCACTGCTGTTGCCAACTTTACTCTTTATGTCTGTATTTAATTTTCTACCAAAGGAATGACAGGCATATCTTTTTGAGTGATCTCCTCTTTGTTTCTTTCTTTTTTTTTTTAGTTAGCGAATAGAAGTATTTATGATTGACCTACTGTGCATTCACTGCATTCACCTCAAATACATTGAATGATATGAATGATCTCTGCTACAACATTAAACACTATACTACTTTTTCTTTTAACTCAAGAAATCTAATGTGTAAGTATGCATCAGTCACCCCCAAAAGAAGTCTTAGCTAACACATGTCCTAACCACGTTGGTTGGCATGTCGTTTATGCTGCTATTAATACCACTCTTTGAATTTTACCCAGTGAGTGCCTCCAATCGTTTGTAATAAGTTTAACATCGAAACCATGGGATATATATATGATCTAGGGTACACTCGAGGCTATGTATTTATTTTTAAATCATAATAATAACTTCAATATTTAATCAATATTTGAACATTAACAACAACAATGTTATAAATTAATTATAGTTAAAATATTATTATTCAATTCCCAAATAACCTAATTGATGATTTTTTTGACTCAATAATGATAATATTCCAATTAAATCTAGCTATGATGATGATTCTACTATTATTAAACATTCCAACAATTAAAATCATTATCTAGTCACAATTTAATTGTTAATAACAAACATTATCATTAACAATCAACTCCAATATATGTATATTCATTTGATTTTTATTATTATTATTTAATCAACAATGGATCTTCTAGTAATAAATTTATTATCATTCCTCCACCCAAGCAATAGTAAGATCATTGCTTAATTCTCCATCGCTCAATATCATAGTTATGATTGAAATCACAAGATTTAAGCATCTCTTTATAAATAGATGCTCTCAAGTTCTATATAGTAATTATTTGATTATACAATTGAATAATAATATTATTACCTCTCAAGCCACCGACCAATGATAATATTGGTATTTAATCGTAGCTTAATCCCCCTCTGTTGGATATAAATATATACTCATCAACCTAGTCTATATATATATATATATATATATATAGATGGATAGGGTGTTCTTTATTATTTTCTATAATAATCTAATTCTTATAAATGTAACACATAGTCACTTTATTTTCATTTTTGATTTATCTAACCGTTGGTTAATGTAATGTGCATAAGAAGATAGAGTAAAGTGAATCACACAAAAGGCGAGGCCTTACATTCCCCTCCCCTTAAATTGGACTTCCTCTTGGAAGTCACTACGGATTGAGACTAAATCCCCACACAAAATCACACATTCAAAAACAACCATTATATAATAGCAAGCCTACTTCACCATATCGCTCTTCACACCTCTGAGAAAGAGTAATACACACAGTACCTTGATCCCATTGAAAACCCAATACAACCTAGTTTTAACTTAACTCTTAAATTAATGCACTTGTTAATCTAACTAGAGTTACTGAGGTATTTAACCAATATAAATAAAATATAAAATAAAAAATAAAATAAACATTAATGCACACACATGAATTCAAGAAGTCTCTAAGGTTCAAGACTGTAATTTCAATAAAGTACACACATTAATCTATTAATCATACTAATTATCTTACCTTTTTTCATGATGAAATAATCAAGACATTCAACTATAAGCACACATTAGAAAATCATTTATATGCATTACTCATCCAAATTATTGAAGAAAAATTTCACAGTAGAACATTTATCTACTACACTCTCAATATACAATGTTAACAATTATCTAGGCAACCATAGATCATTGCCTATATAACCATCTTTAACTGAATTACAATATTTCATCAACAAATAAGCATCTTTTAATATATCTCAAAATTTCTTTTTTCCATAGAAAACACTCATATTGTTAGAAAAAATTATTTTCTCAAATTTTCAAACATGTCTCGAGAGTTATCGGCTTCATATTTTTGTCCAAATATGCTCTTAAGAGAACAATTTGCCTTATAATTATGGTACTTATACCATATCTCAATCATGACACTCATATCACGTCTCAAGGAATATTAACTTGCACCATTTGCTACCTTTTTTTTCACATAGTTCACAAGTATGCCACATCACATTTACTTACAATTGTAAACATACATCAAAATATGCAAACATCATGCAGAACACAAGGCTCACACAATGGGGTTTATAAGGATGGATATTCTTGGACACCATAGCCATCAAGAAATATGGTCTCAAGGTCCTTCTCTAGGGACTCCTCCATATAGATAAGAACATTCATAGTATGAGGGGAAGAATGGATCAATGACCATCACATACCGGTCCCATTTACAACCCCTTTCAAAATAATTCTCCAGCGCATCTACTCCCCTATACGACCTGCCAGGGAACCCCCTGAGATATGGCAATTTACAAATTTCACATTACACCAACAATTTGCAAATAAGGAGAAAGCCTCAAACTAAGTAACATAAGATCATAAACCTAAGTGTCAATAAAAATCCCCAAGAGGGGACTACAAATTCAAGAGAGAAACAAAATAAAAGTCAATTGTAGCTACATTGCAACATTCCAATCATAATTCAAAGGCGAAATTAAACAAGTCCTTGAGGCAAATTGGACTATGACAACCTTCAAATGGCTAAATAGCCTAATTAAGTAAATGTAAAATTCCACATTGCTGGCACATAATAAAATAAAACATCAATCAAGAATTATGAACAATTCATATTTCAACAATAAAATCTACACATAACGAGCACCATGTGACTTGATAAGCTAGCTAAGGGGAGGAGGAGAATGGTGGTTCTCTAACCACATAAGTATAATAGCATGCAATAACTGGTGGTCCCTGACCACATAAATATGAATAACTGGTGGTCACTGGCCACATAAATCTGCATCACTGGTGGTCCCTGACCACATAAATATAACTAGTGGTCCTTGACCACATAAATATGAATCATTGTGGTCCCCGACCACATAAATATAAATCACTGGTGGTCCCTAACTACATAAATATAAGTAACTAGTGGTCCATAAAATTCCATCCTTTACCCATGGGTTATAAACATCAAGGAATAGGCTTGCACAATGAACCAACAAGTGTGGCTCACATATGTGGGGGAGTAGGCCACGATCAACGTCCATGGGAGGATTACAATGTCTTAGCATAGATCCTTTATCAGGATTAGGGACAACGCCATGAGCTCGTAATTTTCCATTGGGTGACTAGATGTGCCTCTCAACCCCTATTTACACTAACTGGCATCTCACTCCCATAAGGGGGGAACCAAACACTAGGGGTACACATTTAACATACAAATAAGACTAACACAAGGGAATATATCACATTTCATTTAGTATATACACATGCACACACTTAACACATTTACATAAACATGCAACTAGCTAGCTTACATAAAGTCCATCACAAAGGGTACTCATAAGGGATCATACTAGACGTCCACCACCCTTATCCCAAGTTGGATAACCCGTATCTCACACTTGGGCACAACACATATACTGGTTTCCACATGACATGTCACATTAACTATCAAGAATCTTATCATTTCATTCCATATGAGTCAAGGATGCACAACATACACTTACTTTCATGACTTGGTCTACCCATAGAAATTGCCTTAGCACACAACAAAAGAACCATTATGGGGTATTCACATGTCCACAAAGAAAACAAAATTGACTTTACTTCCAACTTTCATCTTTTAAAGAAACAAACCATTTTCTTACACATAATTAAGTTGCAAAATATTCTATTCTATCATTGGCATACACAACCACTATAAGACATCTTCTCAAACAAGGCTACTATAATGCACACAAAATTTTACTTTTCAGGCATACCATGCAATGAAAGAAGAGCTTATATTTGAAATTAAACAAGGAAAGATTTACTAATGCATTATTTTCGTTACCATCATTATTATTTATTTACCATGCACACGGTTTCACTATTCTAGTTTATCTCTAAACTTTTAGTCAATGCAAATTGATTCCATACACAAGTTCATGCATACATCCTATGGTAGGAATGCAATTTCAGGACCAAGGTTCTTTACCCAATCAAACATATTTCTTTCATATCTTCAAAATAGCTTTACACCAAACATACATCCAATTGATTTTAAGACAACATGCACTATTTGGAAACACTTCATTTCTCCACAAACAAGAAAATAATTGTGTTTTCAAATCACCCCATGGCACATACATTTCGATATAAGAATTATAGTGTTTTATACTAAGTTATTCACTTGTATTATGGAGTTAAATGATGATTATTCTAGTAAATTTGTGTTGTCTACATAATAGTCATGTCTTAAGAATCATCTTACATCTCCATAAGGTTCAAGATCATCAGATAACATGAGGGTGCATTTTGTAACAATCATATCCATAGTTTTCTAGCCATTAACATTGTTTTCCCTTCTATTCTCATCCTAGATTGACTTGGTCTTCACAACAATAATTCACCATAACACGCTAATCAACATGAATCAAACATATAATTCACACATTTACTTTGCCTAATATTGTTCATCTTAAACACTTACAAGTCCTACAGGAGGGTAGATAGGCGTATTCATATTTAAATCTTGGCCAATCAAAATCTATAAAATGGGCTATTTAACATCTTCATAATCAAATGTATCATTCACATGAGGTTACATAATGTTCATTCGATTTAACAACATCGTTATTCCCTTTTTAATTTAACTCTTTCACAATCAAAATTATCAAGAATGATGAAGGCGACTCAACATCCCATAAGGTCATTTCAACCATCATCACAATAAGGAGACAAGCACACAACAAATTCACACAAACAACACCACATGGGAAACATCACTACCTAGAGATTCCAGTGTTGCAACTAGGCTCTGATACCAAATGTAATGCCTGAAAATTTCTGCCAAAATACAGTTAAGAACAAAACACAAATTCCAAATTTCGTTCACTTACGCTTGCAAAACTCTCAAAGTTTGCTATGAAGCATGCACTATAAGAAGGCATATAAATTTTCACTAGTCATAAACTATAATTCTCTTAGATAGATAACTAAATTTCTTGGACAATCATGGTCAGTTCGAGAGGAGACATGCAATCCACATCTCCAAGGTAGATTTAAATAGTATAATCAACCCAAAATTAATCAAAAACATTATATAAGTCACATGCCAACAATAAAATATATATATCAGTAGTAATCACAAGAATAATAAGAGAACAAATCCTAGGGGTCAGACCTAGTCCTCGGGGGCTCATCTCAGACGACCTTGCCTACGTATATATTTCACAGAGGTATCATAGTTCGACACTTTAAACTTTCACAAAAATTAGGTTAGTCAATAACGTACTAGCATATAGGTTCAACTCACCACTGACCCCACAATAGTTTGGTAAATACATAGAATAGTAATGTATATCATCAATGCTCTCAAATCACCAGATACTATAATAAGGGTAAACAAAATATTATCATTGGTACACCCAATAATTTTGAAAACAAAGGATGACATAGACAACACTCTCATAAAATATAATATTATATCATATAGGTACAATTGACCTATTCTTAATAGAAGATATTATACCAATGAGTTCACACAAAATATCATCACTTACACACAATTTATATGGTTTTCTCAAGAAAAGCTCAATAAAGAATAGATACACCTTCATTTGAGAATATTAGTATAGGTGGACATTGATTATGTAGAAAACATAAACAATACTCAAGCACACACAACCAATATAATGCTATAACAATCTACTATCTTAATTGTTGAAGTGGATCCAATTAAGAAAGAAAAATTGATAATAAATTGCTCATAACAACTTTCAGCTTGTTGATCACAACAAAATAGATGATATTAAAACTGCGATAACTTTCACAATACTAAACAGAATTTTAAACTTTAATATGATCTAGAAAGGGGAAACACCAAAGATTAAAACCCAGAAATAGTTTAGCATAAATCCCAAACATGTATGAGCAGTTTTTTCTGCAACTCAACATGTTATTCCTACCTAGTTTATTAAAAATTCATACATTGGTTCCTCAAATAGATTTCACGTTCCAATGTTGCAATTTGATTATGCCATATTATGGATATTAGATTTTCATTTTATATCATCCTCAAAGAATATAAATGATCACTTAACTAAATTAAAAGCTATGCTAACCGCATTAGAGACAGTATTTGCATGCACAACATAAGTTAAGAACAAAATATTTACACTCTTCAAATACTTTGTAAAACCAATTTCTCTCTATATTGTCCTCTATTATCTTAAAAAAGAAAACAGACACAACAACTCACATCATTGCTAACTTTAGAAAGACTATAACTATTGGAGTGTCCTCTTCTTGTTCATAGATTTATATCTTGCTCTATTTTTCTGGATACCCTAGAATTTAAAGCTCGTAAATCTGTAAAATATAATTGGCAGCATATAAGGTTTTGTATATTTTAATAATCATCATTTTCTCCTCTCAATCACTCAACGTAGGAGTAATATTTGCACTAATGAAAAGATACTTCTGTGTTGAAACTCCAAGATTGCTGGTTCTGGAAAATCCCCCAGATTATTATTAGTTTTATCAACATCAAACTTTTCAGATTACAATAAAAGTGTTGTATTTTTAGTTCATATTATCTAGTACCTCAATATTTTCATTGAGCAACCAATTTGACTATCCCTTCAATTAATAAGCTATCAAGGCCATCCAAGCTCTACCTGGTTAAAACTAACTGAATGAAACCAAACTGCTAGATTATAGCATGTACATGTATGTTTGCATTATATATTTTGAAAAGTAATTATTTTCTTTTAATTGTCTAAATATATTTGAAATTTATACATTGCATAAACTTTTGTAAAGATTTATTTATTTTATATTCAAATCTTTTGCTTTTAGGATACCTGAAGATGGTTGGTATTGAATCTGAGTTTATTTTATTTTTTTGCTACTTCGATACAAGGATCATGTAGTGAATTTTTAATATGCATGAAACAGATAATGACTTTAGTAATGGGAAGAAAAAAAGGGAGCATTCTTGGTGATAAGAACTCGACCCTTACTTTCACGAGAATCACTGAAGAATATAAATTTAAGAATCATGAACATAAAAAGAACTAAGAACAGGGAAGTTGCAGCAAGGATTTATGTAAAAGAGGGGAAATATTTGTATGATGAGTGACATCTGAAGCTTGTATTGTAGCTCATTGAAAATGTAGAAGACATGGAACAAAACATGATTGGTAAACTTAATGGACCATCCACCTATGGATGAAAGGAAAATCTCAACAAAGAAGAGCTCGAATCATTACTGTTGGCTTTACAGTGCTCAAGGAAAATAAATTATTAAACAAGCCACTACTCAAATTTGGTGTGCTTCCTTCCTAGAAGAAACCCAAGTCAAAAACTCACCCCTAAGGCACCAGACAACCCTGGAATAGTTGTTATATCTCCTTCAACAAATTTCAATCCAAAAACTCCCATAGCCTAACTATTACAACATCCTCATCACAGATTATCTACTCGATGACATTATGAGGAATAAATTTGTCAATATATATATAAATGTTTGTTTTATGTGTATGGAAATAGAATAATTTAGTGAAATAATATATATGTAGGTGGCCATGCCATATAGTAAAATCATGGATTGAGCTCAAGTTCGGTTCCTTAGCGCAACGAATACAGTGATAACCTACTACAGTTTGATTCAAGGATCCTAAAGATCATAACCATATGGAATTATGTTATGGAATTATTTATTAGTTCTCCAGAGATATAAAGGAGAGTAGTTGATATTAAATTCATAACTGTCTGGCCTAACCTGTTATTTCTCAATTGGTCAGAAAGGATGCTTGTTTCAAATTATTCACCACACACCCTCGTATGTCTGACTTATTGGGAATATACGTAAATTAGCATTTAAACCCGTGTGAATGATAAAAGAAATACTAACAGGTTGGAATAAGGATGAATAGGTTTTCACCCATGTTTGATTAGTTTCTGAACGTATTTTTTTTCAAGTCATACATAAAGATGTCTTTTTCACTCATTATTTTTAGAATCATTATGCTGGGACCAGCGCTACTCTGCAATTTATTTATATTTATTCAAATTGGTTGAATGCCATTGCTCTCAAATGTAGATAAAATAAAATAGATGATGAATATGTGCATAAGAAGAAAGTAGTACCATCATAGCATAACATGTGCTCCCCTACTATATTTCACATCATTTATTTTAACTTCTCCTGCAATTGGTAAAGGTTTTTCATTGATGCAGCTCTGCCAATGTAGGAAAATCTGAACATGCTAACTAAACACAAGGGACAATACGATAGTCCTCTATCTCTTAATAATTTATGAACAACACTACATCTTTTATACCTATCTTATTTCCTAGTGGAAAGTTCTGTCGCTTCGAGGTTAATGAATTTGAAGTTACAACATTCAAGTATATATAAACGTAAAATGTAAAATCCTCACTAGTAACATGAGTTGTTTGACAAGATACCTGGAGTAAATAAGATACATTCGTAGGCCACACAAGTTTAGCGCACCGTAGAGTCTGAGGGGTGTTTAAGCAATTCCAAAGGCCTACATGCACATCCATCATAGATAATAGGAAGTATGGAACATTTTCATACAAAAGAAGGCATTCTACCCTTCAAAATTATGCATGATAAGAACCCCATTGCCGATTAACTCTTTGCCTTGCATCCCCATAACTAACATCCTCCTAGATTTACAACCTCGATTTGTATATATCCTGGGGTTAGGAGAACTCAAATTTCCTTGTTCTCTTAATTATTCCTCCACTTCTTTGCCATCCTTTTTTTGTCCCTTTGCCCTTTTTATCCTTCCACCTTATTAGATCATCAAAAGAACAGATGGAAACCTCACAGCCAATAAATGAGAGTTCAGACCAAAAAGATTTATGTTGCTTCCCTCTCCCTTTTTACTGCATAGCTCCTTCTCTAAAATTACTTTGGCACTAGGTACATCCCCCTTCCTTGAAGATTTCACCACTCTTCCTATAGATCTCTGGTAGATTTCCTTAGAACTCACTCACACGCCACCACACTGGCTGTCCTTTCACTTGGAAGTTTTCCACCTCTTTTGCAACCTACCCTCCTACTTTTTGTGTATATTCTCCACCACTCATATTGTTGGTAATAAATATTGGGAACACACCAGTCTTCATTTCCACGTCTTTCACTATTATAGTATTATTATTTCTCTCTCCACTCCCATTTCCAACTTTACTCTTTATGTCTGTATTTAATTTTCTACCAAAGGAATGACAGGCATATCTTTTTGAGTGATCTCTTTGTCTCTTTCTCTTTTTTTTTAGTTAGCGAATAGAAGTATTTATGATTGACCTACTATGCATTCACTGCATTCACCTCAAATACATTGAATGATATGAATGATCTCTGCTACAACATTAAACAGTATACTACTTTCTCTTTTAACTCAGGAAATCTGATGTGTAAGTATGCATCAGTCACCCCCAGAAGAAGTCTTAAGTGACACACGTCGTAACCACGTTGGTTGGCATGTTGTTTATGCTGCTATTAATACCACTCTTTGAATTTTACCTAGTGAGTGCCTCCAATCGTTTCTAATAAGTTTAGCATCGGCACCATGGGATATATATATATGATCTAGGGTACACTCGAGGCTATGTATTTATTTTTAAATCATAATAATAACTTCAATATTTAATCAATATTTGAAGATTAACAACAACAATGTTATAAATTAATTATAGTTAAAATATTATTATTGAATTCCCAAATAACCTAATTGATAATTTTTTTGACTCAATAATGATAATATTCCAATTAAATCTAGCTATGATGATGATTCTACTATTATTAAACATTCCAACAATTAAAATCATTATCTAGCCACAATTTAATTGTTAATAACAAACATTATAATTAACAATCAACTCCAATATATGTATATTCATTTGATTTTTATTATTATTATTTAATCAACAATGGATCTTCTAGTAATAAATTTATTATCATTCCTCCACCCAAGCAATAGTAAGATGCTTAATTCCCCATCGCTCAATATCATAGTTATGATTGAAATCACAAGATTTAAGCATCTCTTTATAAATAGATCCTCTCAAGTTCTATATAGTAATTATTTGATTATACAATTGAATAATAATATTATTACCTCTCAAGCCACCGACCAATGATAATATTGGTATTTAATCGTAGCTTAATCCCCCTCTGTTGGATATAAATATATACTCATCAACCTATTCTATATATATATATATAGATGGATAGGGTGTTCTTTATTATTTTCTATAATAATCTAATTCTTATAAATGTAACACATAGTAACTTTATTTTCACTTTTGATTTATCTAACCATTGGTTAATGGAATGTGCAATATAAGAAGATAGAGTAAAGTGAATCACACAAAAGGCGAGGCTTTACACCCACCTTGTGTTTGAATCACTTTACCTTACTTTCTTATTCGCATTCTATTAACCAATGGTCAAATAAATTAAAAGTAAAAAATAAAGTGATTGTGTTGTCATTTATTAGTTCTAGTTGGTATTATGTGGTTATTGTTACTTCCTAGATCCAATGTTTAACCCTATTTAATTATTTCATATGTTATCATAGTAAACAATTCTTGAACTCAGTAAATTGCTTCCTTGAAAATAACTCTCTGTGTGCTTGTGTTGATTCCACTAGAATTAGCATTTCTTGTAGATTGAGTCACTAATTGTCATTGTTTAACTTTGTGTAAAAACGTAAGACACATCTTTGATTCCTATAGTACTTCTTAACTTAATGAGAATTGAGATATCAAGTGAATTTTTGTTATTCTGTATTATTCATTCAATTGATTGTGGCTATGATAGTTATTGGGGATATCTTCAATTATATTACATAAGCCATATAGGCTATATCACATTATAATGATTTTATGTTTTGTATAAGCTATATCATCTTTGCCACCTATTACTCAAGTTTGTCGATACCATGCCAAAATATTAATATCAAATATGTGCAACATATTTCCTATTCTATAATTCTTTTGAACATGTCATTTCATTAGATATTGTAATTCAAGAGACGAATTGAAAATCCTATCAAGTTATTTATGGGATGTTATTTAATTTCAAGGTAAACATAATTAGTGTACATATTATATACACATGTTTTATTTATAACTGTCGTTCCATGTTCTGAGCTTAATTCTTTTACTTCTTTTATTCACTTGAGGATTATTCTGAATTGATCTAATAC
>VDFB02375025.1:0-31907 GCA_007258455.2 Sequoia sempervirens
GGACAATTGTATTTATTATTGGTTGGTATTTCTTTGTTCTCAACATTCCTCATAGGTCATGGGGTGATGTGGAGTAGTATTCTTCCACTTGTGTGTTTTCGCGTTGTGACATGATGTCTTGGGAAGCATGCGGTTATCTAGAAGTGACTCCTCGTCATTCTTATTTGTGGTGAGTTGTTCCTCTTGGCTAGTCAACCTCTTGTGAAGGTTTTCCTCTCTGTTTAAATTTTTTTAGTGTGTCTGGATGAGGATTGGAGGTTGATGATTCCTTCATCCTATCTTTGTGTGGTGTTGCAAGAGAATGTGATCATGGTTTAGTATCCAATCATTGAGTAGGTGTTGTCCTCTCTCTCTCTCTCTTGTATGTTCATTGTGGTAGATTTATCCCATGAGCGGTTATTCTTCTTCTATTAGCACCTTGCTTATGCAATGGTGAAGTTGGATTTTTATCCTTGTTGTGTCATTGTGACACTTGTGTGCACTTTTTCGTGCAAGTGTGACATGTCACTATATTATTAGATTTGTTGTCCTTGTTTCAAACAAAATGTTCCGTTAGGTTTTGTTTTGAGCATGTTAGCTTGGGGCATTACAAAATTTCCAATGGCCTCATAACAAGAAGGCTCCCAAAACTATAGAGGGAGGTTTAGAAGTTTGATCCACATCAAACAAACATACAATAGCTCAATAAGAGGATTAAAGGAAGTTGTCTTGCCCAAGACCAAACCTCTATCCTTAGAGAAGGCAAAAGATGAAATAAAAAACCTTTAGAAAAGGGGAAGAGTTCAACCTTACCCACGACAAGAGGCTTCCAAGAATCCAACACCAATTTGTGAAGATTCAAAAGAGGCCACAAATTGGAGAATTTACACACTAGATCCCTACATTGGTAGGAATCCTCATTTTCGACCACATCATAGCTACAAGCCACCACCGAGGATGATTTGGCACAAGGAAGAAGATGAGATTTTCTCCTTAAAGGGTGAGTAGCACCATAACCAACAACCTAAGTGAAGCTGCATCTATTAACAACAAAATTCGACAAAGAAGGTGCAAAAACAACATACCATACACCAGTCGTAGCAACAGAAGAACCCATGGCTACACTAGAGACAAGAATTCCACCCAAAACAGACGTAATCGAGCCAAACAACACAACAACAAACACATATGTAGGGAGCACATCGACGACGAATGAAACTCCGGTAGTAGAAATAACAGAGCTTAACGACAAATCAACAATAAACGCACCAACAATAATTGTACCGGCGATCTCAACAAAAGAGGTGCAACAACAATAGTAGTAGACCGCTCACCAGCTGCAACAACAAAAGAACGTGTGATAGGAAGTCCACCTGTGACAGACTAAAGTGAGCCGAATAAAATGTTCTAACCAATAATTTTAAGCTGAAAAATAATTTCAGTATTGCATTATAGTTTTAATACATTACTAATACCCTAAGATACAATAGAAGATTTTGATAATTGTGCATCTTGATTTTATTGTAGAGACACTCTTGTACACATATTTTTTAAATTCCTTTTAATTTGTATAAAAATACAATGTATATTTATTTTTAAAGGAATTTTAATTAAATATTATTCTAATTATATGGTTATTAATTTTTCTTCTAAATTTCTCTCCTCCTTGTCAAGCCCTTTCTATAGTGAACCAAACACATCTCTTCACAATATTACTCTCTCATGTCTTGAGAAGTGACGTTCTTGAGTTATGTTTGAGGGCTATAGAGGTCGAAGTAAGAAGGAGATTACATAGACTTTTTTCTATAGTTATTTTTTCTTGACATTCTTCGTTCTTTTCTTCTAAAATTTTACTTTGGAGATTTTTCATCTATCCTTTCTCTTCCTTGGAGATTTGTTGTTATTGACCTAATTGGTTCCCCTATAAAGTGTCCAGTGAAGTGAGGAGAGTTTACACTCAAAGCACTAGGCTTTATATAAATTGAGACTTTTCAATATTATGTCATTTGATGCCGCTTTACTTTATTTGGTTGTTTGGATTATATATTAGATATGTATGTATATTGAAAGACACAAGTGATAAGTTGGAGTAATAAGGGATTCTTTTGAAAGACATTAGGATAAAAACTAATAAAACTTAATTAGTTTTTTTAGGTTTCTAAATAGGGTTTTCTAAGGTTTGAAGTTTCATGGGGTGAATTTGGTTTGTGATGTCTAGTGAGGTTATGATTTATGGTTTAGGATTTCAAGTTTTGCAATTGTTTTGGAAAAATCACTTCCATCCTAGCCTTTTATCATTAAAAGTTTGAGACATGGAAATTAAAATTCAATTGTGTTAGATGCACAACAACTGAGAAAGGGGGGCAGGGGTGAATTAGTTGTACATTAAAACATTTAATCTCTCATTAACTTTCAAACCTTTATCAAACTTTAGGCCCTCATTAAGCATTAGTAGAATGTAAACATGTGAAACAACGATGCAAACACAACCATACACAAGAGAACATCAATTTTATGTGGAAAAACCAAGAAGGGAAAAAACACGGTGAGGATTAGCTCACATATATATGAATAGAAACACCAAATACAATTAGGATCACTTCCAAGGGCTCATTTCCTAGAAGAAGAAAAAAGGCTCACTACCAAAAGGACTCACTGTCTGGAAGAAAGAAGAATAAAAGAAGAATATTACAAAGAGATTCACTATCTCAAGGAAACAAGAGAAATCCACCACTACAAATCTATGCCATCCACAACCTTTGGCTCACTACCTCCAGTAACTTCAAGCACACTGAAGATGTAGACACCTTCTTCTCACTGCATCCGGAGTCATAGGAATTAAGCTCGCACTTAGATCACCAAACTTGATCACATTCAAATCTTTCACATGCCTTCTCATCTCCAACAATTCACTTTGCATTTATACCATCCACATGTTGGAAGTTTGAGGAGATTTTCATTGATGATGCTAGTTGGCAACATGAGCACGTATTGTACATAACAATGTAATACATGGTTGTCATTGATGTCAACATTATTGTGGACTAATTTGATTAATCTTGACAAGGTTTTGAGGTGTTGAAGTCATTTGTGCAAAAATATTTGGTTCAGAATGTTCAGTGGTATGAAAATATGACTAAGTGTTAGAATTTCCAGTTCAGGGTCATAGTGTATCAGTTCTTGGGTTTGCACCACTCCGCAAAGGAAGACTTCTCATATCATTTAAAGCACACCTAATGTATTATCATCCATAAATATAGTAACAATATAATATTAGAGTATCGTTTCTCTATTATAAGTAATAGAAGATCAAATTTATCACCTCAAACACATGCTCTCTAACCACAAACAATCTAGTAGCGTCACAAGCATACATCCATTATTATACTACAATGTCACAACCAATAACAATACGAAATCAACACTCTTTAATCATGGATGAAATTTGACAACATAACCTTATCTTCTATATGCTTCCTTCACACAAATATTCCATCCCAAGCATTCTATAAAAATACAAGGATAAAAAAAACTAAGTTTCTTAACCAATGCACGCAAGTGACATTTCCAAGGTTAGTGCATAAGTTTGACTCTAGATCCATGAGTCATTACAACCTCTTATGAAAAACCAACATGAATATTAATTTGATTCTTATGCTCACGATGATGTGTCTTCATGTAACCTCCCTTGATATATTGAATACATTTTCTCAATGTTACATACAAAAACTTCCCAGGAAAATATTGCTCTACCCATTTCAAGATAGACCACAACTTTAAAAATAATTAAATATTTTATATAAGGTTTAGAACACCTTTCCCAACATTCTTCCACTTGTTATATACATTACAAAAAAGGGCCAAACATAGATAAAAAAAAATTATACTCAAGGAAAAACATCCCCATTACCATCCTACATCATTTGAAATATTTTATGCTTATGAAATTTATCAAATCAATTGAAATATATAGAAATACACATCAATGTGATCCAAGTGCATAAAAAAAATAGTGTTCTCCAACACAAAGGTGACACTTTTTCTATCACGTAGATCATGACAGTATGCTACTATTTACTTTTGATTGAACACAAGATCAAAAAAATATCCTCTCAATATCAATTTTCATATCCAAGGAATCAACCCATAAAACCTAACCTTGGATTTTAATTCTCAACTTCATCCTCAAAACTAACTCCACAACTTAAGACAAACTCATCCTCAAAGTTGACATATCCATAGATTAATACCTATTATCATGAAAAAAAAAAAACTAGAATGCATTTGAAAAATAGGTGGCTATATACCTTTAACACCATTCTCAAATGAGTATGTTTAACTCATATATGTGATGGCTTAGATTTTTTTTCAAGTGACTTAAGGTACAATTATGGTGAAACCTTGATAAAATCCCCTTCCAATCCACTTAAGGTGTTGTTGGAGCAACACCCACTAGTAGAATTTGACAAATAAATGACTACATGACTATAACTTTTAGTCACAACAAGTAAAGATGACTAAATTTTACTCATTTTTTGCAACACAACTATAAATGACTAAATAAATGACTAATTTGATCATCATATGTGACTAATTTGATCGTCGGGTAAAAAACACAACTAAATAATTAGTCACACAAATAAAAATTAGACAATATGATATTAAAGTGGATAATTAAAAAAAATATTTCGAATTTAAAGAGTGGGTATTATAATATAATATAATAATATGTTATATTACAATACAATATATTATATTATTTTATATTACAATACAATATATTATATTATATTATATTACAATTAGGGCCCTCGGTGGCTAAGTAATTGTTCAATCACAGTTCTAGTTCATAGTTATCGCCAATATTAGTTTACTAATATAGGGGTGCATTCATAAAATAAAAAATAAAAAATATTATATTACAATACAATATATTATATTATATTATATTATAATATAATATGATATTATATAATATAATGTATTATATAATAT
Source organism: Sequoia sempervirens (assembly GCA_007258455.2). Taxonomy (NCBI): domain Eukaryota; kingdom Viridiplantae; phylum Streptophyta; class Pinopsida; order Cupressales; family Cupressaceae; genus Sequoia; species Sequoia sempervirens. The sequence continues at coordinate 4,975 of VDFB02375025.1, forward strand.
TTATTATTATTATTATTTTATGCAGAATTGGTCTCCCCTATAAATTGTAGCAACTTCACGGTATCTCCCCTATAAACGCAATGTGCCTTAAATTTTTTCATGTGAGGTGACGCTGGCGCAACATCCCGGTACCACGGTGGATGGTGGGGAGACTAGACCTCATGACCTCTTTTACGCAACATGATGCTTTAATCAAGCTATTCCACCCCATAATATATTTAATATTATAATATTATATAATATTATATTATTAAATAATATTATATTATTAAAATAAAATAGTTCTAGGCGTTATTCACGTTAAAGTTTACGTATCTTAAAAAAATATTATATTATTAAATAATATTATATTATATATATAATATATATAATATAATATAATATAATATTATATAATATAATATATATAATATATTATTATATATAATATAATATTATATTATTATATAATATAATATTTATATATAAATATATATATTTATAGAATATTGTAAAATTTTTTATATAATAGGAGACTAGAACTATTATTAACAAACAATATAATTATAATTAATATTATATATATTATATAATATAATATAATATTATTATATAATATAATATAATATTATTATATAATATAATATAATATTATTATATAATATAATATTATTATATATTATATATTATTATTATATATATAATATAATACAATATAAATATAATATTAATATAAATATAATATTATAATATTATAATATTATAATATAATATAAATCTAATATTAATATAAATATAATAATATAATATAATATAATATTATAATATTATATTGTAATATTATAATATAATATTATAATATTATATTCATAATATTCTAATATTATATTGTAATATTGTAATATTATAATATTATAATTTATTGGGGGCGGGAGATTTATTGCTGTCTAATTTATTTACTTTGAAATCTAATTTTGAAATCCTCTAGCGGGAAACAAACCCTAATCCTTTTTAGGAGTCGAGAAACATCAACAAGCATATTAGTAAACCCTAATCCTGGTGGTGTTGCAAGCAGGGAACAAAATTGAAGTGAAAGGTGAATACCAGTGAGGAAGAGTTTGGAGGAGTCGAAACCACCCTTTCCACTCCCTACCTTTCATTCATTGATCAACACTAGGTGTGCATATTGGGCCAAGGAGATGCATTGATTGGTGACCAATAGCGGCGAGGAAAGCAACAAAAAATGATGCAAAACAAAGGTAAAGGATGCCATAGAGTAAAAACCTAAATTTTCTCATTATCGAATTTTTTCCGTAATTTCACTTTAATAAACATACTCTAAAACCCTCGTCAAAACCTTATTTTCAAGTTGTAGCTCACCAAAACGGAGAAGTGAAAGGTGAATACCAGTGATGAAGAGTTTGGAGAAGCTAAACCCAATAGCGGTGAGGAAAGCAACAAAAAATGGGTGCATTATCAGCTGCAAAGAATGGGTAAGGGATGCCATAATGTAAAAACCTAAATGTGCTCATTATCAAATCTTGGCCGTAATTTCATTTTAATAAACATACTCTAAAACCCTTGTCAAAACCTTATTTTTAGGTTGCAACTCGCCAAAACGAAGAAGTGAAAGGTGAATACCAGCGATGAGTTTGGAGGAGCCAAAACCAATAGCGACAGCTTGGAAAGTAGCAAAAAATGGCAGAGCCACATTGGGATTTGGAAAAAAGAAATTATGTTTCGGGAGTTGAATTTATTTCCACCGTTGACAATTTTAAGATTGCTTTTGTTTGTTGTAGTTCTAACTTGCAGTTTTAAGTAACCACTATTTCTTGTCTAAAACCAAAATAGCTTGCTTGAAGTTAATCCACAAGCTGCATTTACCATTTGATTTAGATATCATTCAATTTTTATTTTTTTTACCATTGGTTGTTATCAACTGATGTTCCATGTGCTCTTAGTTGAAGCCCTCTTTCTCTACCTTCCAATCTTTTATAATTTTCACTATCATTTATAAATTTATTATCAAACTATTCTTTATGCTTATTTTTCTTAATTGTAATTTTATTCATATTATTGCTGTGAAATTCCTTACCATCCCACTTTGTTTTTCATATTTCAAAGTTTCATAAATCTTTTAAAATATTAACAAATTTTGAGTTTTTTGATTGTGGATAGGTACAAAGCAAGGAGAAAATGCAAAACTAGTGCCTTACTAGATGCATTTACAACCCACCCCATGTGCAACAGTGGCATCACTGAAGACATGCATTCACACTGATGGCTTTTTAGCTTTAGTTTTAGTTTTTTTTAGTTTTAAAAGCATAATAAATCAACAGTTTGCATACTATGAAATATTCTGTCTTCAAAACTCTATATATAGAGTTCTTTGTAACATATTTTATATACAGTTTGAATATACAGTGAATTATTTTCCAACACTGCTGTTTCAATCCTTTGAGCAGGTTTGTTGAAGTTTTATGATTGTTTCAGTTTAATTTTTCCAGTATAACATAAGAGCTTCAAAGTTTTATATCTTTCAATCACAACAAAATTTCAATGACAACTTCTCTTGGTTTGCAATTTCACAAACTAGTTATTGTAACAACATTCTCCAAACATAGGAGTTTACATACACATGAAATTATTAGTTCATAAATAACTAAATAAATGATTACCATGACTAAATAAATGACTACAATGACTAAATAAATGACTACCATGACTAAATAAAATGACTACCATGACTAAATAAATGACTACCATGAATAAATAAACGATTACCATGACTAAATTAATGACTACCATGACTAAATAAATGACCAGTTAACAACAATCAATGACTAAATTAACGACTAAATATACTACCAAATTGATCAATCAAAACAACCAATAAATGACTAAAAATGGTTTAGTCATGAATTTGGCCACGCTATAAATGTCTGGAAATAAACTACTAATGGTCACATGACCAAGCTTAGTCACATTTATGCAATTTTTAGTAGTTATTTTAGTCATTTATTGCTGTTTTTGTACCAGTGACCATCCTACCCTGTCTTCACAAAACTATGAAATATCAATGTGGTGATGTTTTAAGGTCTCCTTAGATATCTAGGTGTGAAACCTATGAGTATCCCTATCCTTAGAAGTGTTTCCTAGGTGAAAAATAGCTTGGGAATTTCACATTACAACTTCCAAGAACTGTAACTTTCATATACATACTCAAAATCAGGCACTATTTTTTGAAATTACATATTTTTGTAGAGTCTAAATCTATAATTCAAAAATCTCCTAGAGGTATTTGTTTTCTTGCTTGGGTCATAGGTCATATCACTTAGATTCCATGCACTCCAAGGGGTTAGTTTATTGATACATCCTCTAGGAAAATATTTTTTCCTTTCTGAAAGTATCATGAGGGTTATAGCTAATTGAGTCCTTCCTGGGACCAATTTTGGTCTTCTTTCTTTCCAAGAATAAAATTCCAAATTTGTTTTTTCATTCCCTCCAATATATAATGATAGTGATAGCTTGAGGTATCCCTTGAGAAAGCTTACTATTTAACATGTCAATGTACCAAAAATGGTTGAAAGGATAACTAGCCATAATTAGCAACATCACACCAAAAATTTGCTCCATTTTTTTATACAATATTATAGGCACAAATAAAAGATGACAAAAAAATACCACACATGTGAACTCCATTTAATTATCATAAAGCATTTCCAATGTTCATCTTGAGGCCAAAAAAATGGCCACATAACTTGTAGATCTCAAATAATGCAACTTGGATCCACCACAACAATGCAGACCCACAAACATGCAAATTCAACTTTCTATCAACAAAATAATAATAATTTATCATGTAGATTCATCCCTTGACATGATTAGATCCAAAAACCCTCAAATCCAATATGCCAAAAAATCCACAACTTGGAACTTTAACTCATTTAAGAACCTACTAAGAAGCCAAAACAGATCTAAAATTAGACATCTCTATCCCCAAAACCCTCAAAGATTACCTTTTGATAAACAATATTTTATTGATTTGCACCTCAATGTTTTTAATTAACCAGAGAACAAACAAAACCATATACTCTGGAAAGGCATCCATACAAATTTGAAATTTTTAACACATCTAAAATGCTTGCAAATCCTAGGGCCAAGGACCCACTATTTGAATGATGAAATATCCCAAATATATAATTAATAGATCAAATCATCATGAATCCACAACATGCATATAGGGGTTGTTCAAGAGCTTCCACATCACAAAAATATCAACTTGAAAAACTCTATAAAACCTTTTATAATTTCCATTTTTTTGTTTGTCCTAAAGTGTTCACCATGTCTCTATACTTGAAAATATTCAATCTATAAAAGATATTCTAATTGATAACCAAGATTGATATAGGGACTGAAAATTCCCTTCCTCCTATGGATCAACCAAGTTACAATCAACTTTGATACCAACTATAAGAAATGAACCACAAGCACCAAACCTCATCAGCTTGACATTGATATTAATTATAGAAAATCACATTAATATAATTTTATAATAATACTTTCAAGATAAAATAAAATAAAAGTGCATTCCAACATAGAATTGAGCACGTAACATAAGATATACCATGGGAAAACTATTTTGGGAAAACTTTAGCCTTCAAAGCACAATTAATGTATTATTAGCAACAAATCTAGTTACAATACAATATTAGAGTATCGACGATCTATCAAAAGCTAGAGAAGATCAAATTTATCACCTCCAACACATGCTCCCTAATCCACAAAAAATCCACTAACATCACAACCATACATCCATAGCTATATGACAATGTCAGCCAAAAAAGATAGATCAACACTTTTTAATCATGGAAGAAATATAATAGCATAACCCTACTTTCTATTTGCATCCTTCATACAAATATCCAATCCCAAACACTATAAATATACAACTATCAACAAGAAAGCTAAGTTTTCTAATCAACACACTTGTGATATTTCCAAGGTTGGTCCCTAAGTTTGACTCTAGATCCAAGAGTCATTACAACATCTAAGGAAAAAACCCAGATGAGTCTTAATTTAATTATTGTGCTAAAGGTGACATGTATTCATGTGACCCAAACATATATAAAATGCATATTCTTAATGTACATACAACAAATTTCTAGGGAATATTGCTCTACCTAAAGTATGGTGTCCCATTTCAAGGTAGACTGTGCAAATTTAAAAGAGTAAATATTTGATAAAAGATATACAATACATTTCCAATATCTACCCACTAATTATGCCCCTCCTATTTGCATCCTATATGATGTATGAACCTCCATGTGGCCCTATCTAATCCACTACCGCCCTACCTATCATTATCCCCATTAATCATGCCACTCCCACATCTACCACTATCTCTCATGCTATGTCTATCCCTTACTCTACATCCTCATATGTAGCCCTAAATTCCTTCAAGCATCTTTCATCTTCTACACCTCTTTCCCAATCTAACACTGCTTCCATTCATCTAATCTCTCATTCTTATTCCTATACACAACATAATAGCCCTCAAACTTCACTTATTACTCTTCCATTTTCTATTCTAGATTCACTAATTCGTAATAAAGATCAAGTAGTAAAAAGAGTGGATAATAAAATAAACAAATAATAAGTGATGAATTCAAATACGTTTGACATACATCACTATCATATGAGATTATTAAATGCACTCACTGCCTATGAACCATTTGGCACCAAAATTTTCAATGTATGATGACAAAGATGACCCAAACACACATTTGAAATCTCTTACAATTGCATGTGTAGAATTCCTATATGAGGATAATCTATTAACAAAGCTCCATGAACCTTAAAATAATATGTTAGGTGAAAAAATAATGTGTCATACTTTTTGACAATTCAGGGTCACTAAAACCAATATTTTTTTGCATTCATCATGTCAATTATAAAGAATACACATTCAATAATCAAAGGATGATCTAAACTAATGATTTGTAGAAATTTCTATTTAGATTCAATTTATAATTTTTTTAATTAAAAAATATTATATTTGGTTAGTTTTGAATAAAGTGTTTATTTATTTCTTTTCACGAGTTCTTGGAAACATATCATTACTCAGATAACTAGTGCATGCATATTTATTAGTAATTTTTTATTTGATATTTTATTTAATAATTTCTCAATTGCTATATGAGGTATTTAGACATATATTTTGTTCTTGTGTGTTTATAGTTGTGTATATATATCAAAAATAATTAATTGTTTCCTATTGAAACAAGGACACTTAGGTTAGCCTAATTAATTTTGATAACCAATTGCAAATTTATGCAAAATCCATTTCCAAATCATTCAAAAAACATTGATGTACATGATAAACATAATCTTAATGATGATCATATTGAAAATGAAGTTATAGAAATGAACATACTTTTGTGGGGTAATTGAAGCTAACACTATAATTTATTCTACTCCGGGACCCCCTCCAACAATTGCTTTCTATGATAATACGATATTATAAAATAATAATTATGGGCCATTATAAATCATATAAGTGTTTTTTGATATTGATATTCTTGATACTTTTGTTGATCCCAAAATTCAATATATTGTGTGGACATTTTTTTCTCATTCATACAAACACCAAACTAAAATCATATGCCCAATGAGAAGTGCCTTTAAAGATGACAAATGAAATACTAATTAACACTTTAGGTTGTGTTATATCTTGCATCTAATGTTTATGCCTAAAGACATACAAGTTTTATGCCATGCCATGTTTTATAGTAATATGTTTTATATAATACTTCAAGGTAGACCATGGCTATAACCCTTAAAACTAGTTCCTTTGATGGTACATCAATATGTCAAATTCATTCACAAAGGAAGAGTAGTTAAGATTCCAAGAGAGATCATAGTCAAATGTAGAGTTGAGTCACTTCACTTTAGACACATATATCTCAACTATAAAGGAGACTCCATATGAATATGAAGGAATCTAGTAGGTAAATTGAAAGAGTTTTTTTGAGAACAAAGATACCAAAATAAAAAGAAATAACAAATAAAACATAATTTTTCACACAAAGAAAATCATATATGAACAAAAGAAAAAAAGGAACACAAGTACAAGAAATATTATAATTTCATGTTCAACAAACTACTTGGAAACAAACCAAGAGGTTATGGTGCACTAAATGCCTACCATTCCACCATAATTACAAGTTAAGAAGCAAGAAATATGGATAAGAAAAGAGTTGCTTGATGTTTTTGATTAAGGTAAGTAAGGATTTTGAAAGGGCACATACCCTTGTACAAAAAGTTAGAAAGGGTAGTTGTTAAGAACTTAAGGACAACAAAGAACCTAAGAGAAATAATGACGCACAAAAAACTAGGGCACTATATAATCTAAAAACCTACCAACCCAAATTTAGTGTGGTTTGAAGCCAAATTGCTCCAATGATTTTTGCTTAATCCTAATACAAGGATCCAAGTACCCTAAACTTCTTTTTTTGGAACAAGAGAGATTTGTATGATCACCAAAATAACCTTTATCCAATCCAAGAACCTTTAAAGAGAAATCCATCATTGTATCTAGTCCATAGGAGCTTTCCCCCTATTTTTATCCTTTTACATGTATCCTCAAAGGAAATAGTACACTCCTCAACATCAAAAAACAAGTTTGTTTTTTCCTCCAAGCAACTAGAGGTGGCATGACCCACTCTACAACACTGAAAAATAATTGAAGAGTCTTCAAATTCAATTTGCTACACCCAAACTCCAAATTTGGAAGATAAAGTGATTTGTGTAGGGAACACCCTATTTTTTCCGCAAGCACACAAAATATAACAAAAAAAAAATGCTTCTTGAATTTGGTGACCTTATCAATAGTAAAGTATTGCCCACAGGTATTGGAAATAAGCATGAAAACCTCTTCATCCCAAAACTCCAACGACAACCTTGACAATCTAACCAAAACATGGAACTTGATGGAGTTATCACTCAAAGGGTTAAGCCTTGGGGACCAATGTTTTATACAAAGGCCGTTTAACCTGATAAACCAAGGACCTTCTTGAAGAACTCTAGAGCAATATTCAAGAAAGGAAAAGGAAAATAAGAAAAAATATTAACATAAAGACAACCTCTACCCAACCTCTTAATTTCTAAATTCGAAGCACCCATCTTCTAATAGCATCAATGTTGGGACGATTATTGCAAAATATTCCAACCAATGAGTTTCAAAAATAAGCAATTGACTTAACCATAAGGGAATCAAGAACAAAAATAATCTTCCCCTCATCCATGGCTTGGGTAGGGAAAGCAAAAATAGATCCATTCCTTGGCACCCTCTCCTCAATAGTAGCCTTTCAACATTCACCTACACTAACACTTGCAAGACCAACATCCATCAAAACTCCCAGAGCCCAAATAGGAGCAACAATAGGGGACAAAGTCTCCACACCAAGCACAACAGTCACACTCTCCTCAAAAGTAGCCATTGAACATTTTCCCACACTATCACTCACATGAATTGTAGGACCAACAACATCCTTTGAAACCCCCAAAGCTTGAATAGGAGCAACAACAAGGGATGAAGTCTCCACACCAAGCACATAAGGCACACTCTCCTCAACAGTAGCCCTTGAGTATTCACCCACACTATGACTCATAACATTTGCAAGACCAATAACATCCTTTGAAACCCTTAGAGCCTTAACATGAACAACATAGAATCTAGCTATATGAAGCACACCATTCCCAACGAAAGTCGTTGTCACACTCACCACAAAAATAGCCCCATAACATTCACCTATGTTAGCCACACGGTATGAACACTAGTGTAACTAATCTACAAGCAAGGACCAATAACAATCTTCAAATCGCAAACCCTCATCTCACCATGAACCTTAGAAATCCCTGGAGCTCGAATAGGAGCAACAACAGGGGACAAGGCCACTACATTGACCACAACAAGACAAGGGGAAGAAAGCAAAAACCCCTTCTTGAGGGCATGGCTAAAGTCATTAGGCCCTAAGCTAGACACAACAATGAAAGAAGAGCATGCCAAAGAAACATTTCTCTGTGCCTCCCTCCACAAATCAAAGAGAGAAACATCCTCCTTGTCTGAACCAAAACTATACCTTTGAGCCTCCAACCATGGTGTCAAAAAAGAACCCACATCTTCGCTCGCTAACGACCAACACCATTCCCAAAATGTTTCACTAGTGTATTCTTCCCCTTCCCCTTCATCCGAACCAAACCTACTTCCTCCCACGCTCCCGCATATGTGCACCCAACCTTGCACATGCCGTCACTCACTCACTCCATCTAGGGAAAGTTGTTTTTAAGAGCTGCCTAATGTTACACCTATTGATCATATGTGTTTATACCTAGCATGGAAGAATACAAACACAAAATATTGTAATAGAAGAGACGAGCAAAGAAGAGGAAGAAGCTCAAGCAAAACAAGATAAATTTGATGAATTTTGTTGAGAAAACGATGACCTATTTAATGAGGATGCTTGCATAAACCTTTAGAGACATTTTGAGCCTAAAATTTTATTGATTGATACATGAACATCACTATAGCTTAGATACTTGATGTAAGAACATTCAATAGATGTGCATTCTTACATCACCAAAAAAAAAATATATATTTGATATGAAAATTTTGATTATACATTATTTTCTTTTCTTTAATTTTTTTTATGCAAATTTTTAATCCATGATCGCTCTATTTTAAGACTATTTATGGTTTGGCTAGGCACCTAAAGTCGTGCACATGTTCTCGAAGGTGCACAGATGATTGTTGCTGATCTAAAATTAATGAAGTGCTGTAGATTGGGAAGGTCGTCACATAGGAGCACATCGAACCTGATCTATAGTTGTTAAAGTGAACATGTGGTTGCCAAAGTCATAAGATTCTTGCCAAAGTCATGAAGGTGGTTTTCAATGATGTGGGTGCTGCTGAAGCTTTGCGGAATTGGCTGTTGAAGTGAGCGTGTGGCTATGGAACGAGGATGGTGTTGCTGAAGTTAGTTAGCTGTCACTGAAGTGTATGATTTCCAGTGGAGTACATGTTTCGAGTCTTCGAGTCTTTGTTGGTTTATCTTTGTGACAGAGAGGCACTTCAGTTGTACTTCAGTTGTAGTCATGTCCAATGGAGGACAAGGGACCATGGCTGTAGGTGCATGCATAACAAGTGTAACCAGTGGCAATCTTTCACATGTGCCATTAGGGCTGATAGGTGAAAGATTGGGATTCCAGAATGGTGGCTACATAGATGACTGTTGCTAACAATCATCTATATTCCCAGTTGAGGAAGTTCAAAGGGTGGTTATTGCCATTCCAATAAAATCATTGGCCCTTTTGTAGGTGCATGGGAGGCATAAAAAAGAGATCGAATATTCCATTGATGAGTTTGAGTCAATTGAAAAATACAAAATACTCTTTTGCTGTGCCGATAGGAAGACAACAAATTGCAGGGTTTTGAAGCCAATGTCTAGTGAATTGCACTTGAAAACAACAAATCTTTAAATATGTTACAAATTGCAATGGTGGATTTTGAAGCCATTTAAAGGCTAACATCACCTAAAGGCAAGAAAAATGAAAAAGCATCTAATAAATATGGAGGCTATATTACTTCCTACACACAACTCAAATGTTAACATCATTCAGATTCAAAATGAACAGAACAAAACAGATTTATTATGTGGAAACTGCTGTGCTAAGTAGCAGATTCAACTATCTGATACATATAAAATAGTCCAAATGATGCAGAGGGCCTTGTCACAAACTTATGAGTTTAAGAAAACAGTCCTGCAATATAAAATCTAAGGATTTTAGTATAAGAAACCTTGCAATTGTATAACATATTTAAAGATCTATAGGCTAAGAAAATGCTACTTGTAGACCCTGATATATGTTTTATTCTACGTAAGAAAGTAGAGAAGTATTCTTGCTGGAGTTATGTGATCGAGACTTCTCATGACAATCACAAGCTCTCATAAATATGATGTTGAAGTCCTTGCGATAGATACAAAATGATGTTCAAGATTTGTTGTTTTCAAATGTAATTCCATAGACATTGGCATTACTGGTCTGCTGATCTTCATCCCTCCTGTCATCTTTAAAACATCCCCACAAATTTGAGGCAAACACATGAGAATTGGGTTGATGCATTCTCAGCTGCACAACCTCTGCCTGCGCAAGAGCTAACTGGGTTTGCAAGACTGAAACTTGTTGCTGCAATGAAAAAATTGTGCCTGCACATCCATACACTGGATCTCTTATCCTTGCATTTGCTTCATACACCATGCTGTTAACTGCATCAGCTCTGTGCTGGACTGGAAGCTCCTGTCAAAACAATATTTATCACAACGCCAGATACAGTGCTATGAGTAGACTACTGTTCTTATACCAAAATCTTTACATATGATACAGTAACACAGCAGGCTAAACAAAGTTGATTTGATATATTTCTGGATTTAACTGTGTAGGACTTTTTCATCACCAACGTTTTGGATCATATTTCATGATCCATCATCAGGATAAAATAATTAGAGATGGATTATGAAATATGATCCGAAACATTGATGATGAAAAATCTTACATAACTAAATCCAAAAATATATCAAATCTATTATAATGGACTCCGAAAATTAGACGACTTTAAATAAACTTGAATTCTTCAATAGTTAATAAGTGAATTGCATGCTTCTGAACATATGATCAAATGGGTGGAACAGAACCTTGAGCATCTTGTTTACATTGCTGGCTCCGAATATTCTGTGGACTGTGGCAAATTTGTGAGGATCATCAGATGGAAAATATGGAACAAATACACAGTCTTTTGCACACCTCCTCCTCAGCAGCTTGCAGGCTGCACAAGGTGATATGCTGTTCTGCTTTCTCTCTGCTCCTTCCCTGCTCATTCTTCAAATCTTAATCATACATATATATGCCCACCCAAACAAATCAAGCAAGATATACAAACTGGTAAACTAAATAGAGGATTTTATATATGAAGCAAATAATTGCAGACTTGTACAGCTGAAATATATGCAAATCACTGATTTATATTTGAATTGACCATGTTGGTTGGTGAAAATTGAAATTGAATGCATTCATTTAGATATTAAACATTGCCATTTTAGCTTCCAACATTTTTGGATTTTTGAATTGTTTACGTTGGAATCTCTAAACATTCTTTTCCATCTGACACAAAGTGGACACAATCCTGCAGCTGCTAATTAGTAGTGGCAGATAGAAATTTGTTGCCTGGAATAGAATTAAAAAATGTTATATAAAATTTAAAATAAAACTTAAAATAGAATTAAAAATAAATCTGTGGCAAACATTCACGTCGGTTACAATGAAACTGCTCAGTGCAGACATTTTATTTTACATTAAAAAAAGTCACCAGTCACAATAAATAAGTAAGGGCTCTCTGCGCCAACATTGAATGTTAAAACAAATATCTTTTACAGAGTTACAGTTGAATTATTTCAGGGTATGTTGGGTTGCATTTTTTTTCAAGAATATTTCTAAACACCCTGCCAAGAAAACCTGAGAGTTTAATTATGACAGGATTTTAAAGAGCAGAGTAAACTGATCTCCGACTTAAAAATACTTGTATATATAGAAAATATTAAAATTTCAATTTAGTGGGAAGAAAACTTCTAACTGTTATTTGTAGGGAGAGAATGACAAATATAAACACGGTTTAGGATTTCTTTGTAATTGACAAAATTTTAGAAGACTTAATATAAAAGTCCACTTTGTGTGAGATGGAAAAGAATGTTTAGAGATTCAAACGTAAACAATTCAAAAATCCAAAAATGTTGGATGCCAAAATGGCAATGTTTAAAATCTAAATGAATGAATTCAATTTCAATTTTCACCAACAAACATGATCAATTCAAATATAAAAACAGTGAGAGCTCCCATTAAGGTGTCGACTTTTTGTCGAACAGTTCAAACACCATGTCTAAGCTTTCACACTTTACATGAACTCAATCTAGTGGCTGCTGTTCCAAAATATTTTATTTTATCGTAGGCCTGGAGATTAGCTTTCCAGCCAAAAAGCATTTTCTTTAAAGCTTCTAAAGCCTTTTCAATCAATCTTTTAAATGCATATCCTGTAATTCTTTTACATGCATATCCTGTAATTGTTGCATTCCAAGGTTATATGCTGTTTTTCTTTCTCTCTGCTCCTTCCCTACTTATATATGCCCAACCAAACAAATCAAACAAGATATAGAAACTGGTAAACTAAATAGAGGTCTTTATGGAGCAAATAATTGCAGACTTTACAGCTGAAATATATGCCAAATCACTGTTTTATATTTGAATTGATCATGTTGGTTGGTGAAAATTGAAATTGAATATATTTAATTGACTATTTTGTCTACTTTTCATAACCCACCTCTAATCTTTTATTATCATCTAATTATCCTTTAATCATGTGCACATGGGATAATCAATGATTAAGCTTGGATTTGACTAACCCAGGTCCCCATAAAGATCCACTTGTCATACTAAATACTTGCACATGACCACTAATAATTTAAGGTATGGCCAAATATGGGGCAATCTTCTTCTTTTCGATAGATTTTAATTTTAAATTTCACATATCCTTTGGAGTATGCAACAAGACAAATATTTCCTTTTTAAGAAATCGTCCCAAGGTACCTTTTTAAAATACTACACCAAATCCTATCCATCCACCATTTTCTATGTCCAATACCCACTATTGATCTCCCTATAATCATGGAGCTACCCTTTCCAATTAATCCCCTCTTGACACTTGTACAATCTCCCTTGCTTGAGAGCTCTCATCAATTGTGAGTCATTGATCTTTCAATTGCATCCTAGCCCTCCATCTAATCCTCCCAAAATTTTCTAAATTGGAGGTCATTAAAGCTATTTTCAATCAAATTCATGCAATACAATCTTATGCTTCTAGCAAAAGTACTCACATATTAACATCCTTGAGCACAACCACCTTATCGCGGTCCAACGAGGGTTGGTTTTGATAAAGACTTTTCTCATTTTTATCAATGTTTTATACCCTCTTATGCTTAATTTGAGTGTTTCTTGTTATTTGGGTAGAATAAGTTAATATTGTTTTATCTTATGTGACCAATGCCATAGTATAGGTTAACTACACCTGATCTATACTAATTTGAGGCATAATTAATCCACTAAGCATCGATTCCAATAAGATATTCAAAATCATCAAAACAAGGAAACCATTAAAATTAACATGAAGAACATGAAAACGTAATGAAAACTTACTTTAAGACCTCAAATCTTATCCTATTGGGGGATTTCTGTCGCATTGATGTGGAATGGCAACCCTTTCCCAATCTCTGGGATAATATAAGCTTGTTTTGATCTGTTTTATTGAAGAAAATCAATGAAACCGATGAGAGATGAATGAGAAATGATATGAATCTATTTTAACATGATGGATATGTGTTCTAAATGCTATGATGCTTGATAAAATGGATGTAACCTACGCTAAATGTAAACAAAGCTCAAATATGAAAGCCATTTAAAGAAAACTATGCTAAAATGGATGCAAATTAGGTTAATATGGAAGCCATTAATGGATGCTTAAGCTAAATGGATGAAATTAATCTAATATGCTAAATAAAAGTGCTCATATGGATGCAAACTAAGTGTGAGTTTCAACAGCATGACTTTGCTATCAAAAGATGGATCCATTTGTCTCCAAACAATGACCTATTTATAGGAAAGCAAATGAAAAATCAAGCGCTCAGATTGATTTGGTCCATCAATGGTCAAGAATGAAAGAAGGGTGAGCACATGGATCAAAGATTCTCATCAATGGATGTGAATCAATGTTCACATAGATCAAGAAAAGATCAAGGGTTGATAATGATTCAAACAAACACACTTTGTAACAACTTTGAAAGTTTGTTACAAAATTCGTTTGAAAGAAATCATTCCAATTTTGGAGCCAAATAGGAGAATATTCCTTTGAAATGTTCCCTATGCAAGTGGATGGAGGGAAATTAGCAATTTAATTAATTAAAACTAAATATGAATGTGCAAGATGGAGAATAATGTGATATTCATTAAATAATTGATTTAATGAAAAAGGGGGATGCAAATATGATATTTAATTAAATAGTTTAGGGTTATTTAATTAAATAAGAGGACTTAGGGTTTAAATTAAATAATTTGCATTATTTAATTAAACAAGGTGAAATGTTAGTGTGAGAGGGGGTGAATTAACCCAATTAGGTTAATTAGATTAATAGATGAAAATGAAACATTTAATTAAATAATTAGGCTTATTTAATCAAACAGGAAAAAAAGATGAAATTTAGGACGAAATGATGTTAGTGATCAAATTCAAGTGTGTAATATCATTCAAGACAATTTTAAGTGTCTACAACTTGTTCTTGCATGCTCAAAATTTTATGTACAATAAGGATGAGGTGAGAAGGTAAGATTGAAAGTTTGACTACTTCTCCAAATGCGACACATGTGAACACACTCTAGGGACAAGTGTGAGGACATGCATTGAGTACACATGAGTTGAGACAAAAATAATTAATTTCTCTATGTGAGGTTAGGTGTAGTGTGAAGAAGACCTAGTCAAACTACAGAGGGAAAACGTTTTTTCACACTAACACCCTCTTAAGTGATACCTAGGGAGAAAAGTAAAAAATTAAAAAAATGAGTCCTAGCAACAAGGCTTGTGAGGTACTTATGTAAAATAAAGTTTGTTACAACTAGAGAAAAGGAGAAAACCCAATGAAAATAAAACTCCTCTTCAAAAGAGAGAAAGTGAAGGAGAAATAAACCTCCTCAAATATTATTCCATAAAGATAGGACCTTGAAGAACTCTTGAAGCATGTAGAAGTTGTAAAATCTAATGAATAATGACTAATTTCCATTGGAATAAAATAAAAATCCAATGGATGTAGATCAAGATAAGTGAGGCACAAAACATTGCACAAGTGCCCTCAATTACAATACTCAACCATATATGCACATATGACACTTGATGGAAAATTTTGTGAAGTTAAAAATGTAGATGATACTACAATCAAAGAGGCACAAAATACAGTGCATGATGACCCCATCAACACTACTATATGTGCATGTGGTTCTCTACATAAGC
Organism: Sequoia sempervirens; assembly: GCA_007258455.2. Lineage (NCBI taxonomy): Eukaryota > Viridiplantae > Streptophyta > Pinopsida > Cupressales > Cupressaceae > Sequoia > Sequoia sempervirens. The sequence goes on from VDFB02375025.1 coordinate 21,116, forward strand.
ACTAAATTCACATGAATATTGATCAACTAAATAAGATAGAAGGTTGTATCCATAATCAAGAATGTAGGAGTGTTCATACAATATCAAATTCATCTCACCAAAATGCATGTGTAACTAGTCGTTGTATTTACCTACTCACACCAAAATGTGTGACTACTTGCATCATGCATACTAAAAGCTCTATCCAAGAAAACCCAGGGCGAACTTTGTACCTCAAGTTGGACACACTTTGTGTGTCCCCTTCTCCAATGCCCATAGCCAACCAAACCACCTTCTTCTTCATTGATTGATCTCCATGCCCTTTCCAAGTTTCACATAGATACTTTATATAAGCCTTAAGGAGTGGTTTTGAAACTATCACACCCTTTCACAAAGGATTCTATTTAATAAATACAATGATTCCTCTCTTAAAAATGAATCTATTAAATAACCTTTATCTTGTATCTCATTTTTAATTGTAAAAGATTATTTTATAGAAAATAACTTTCTTTTCACTTTGGAGAAAAAGTCCCATAACATTTCTCCCCATGTAATTTAGCTATTGTCCTTAGTAGCATGAGATGTATCTATATCACAACTCAAAAAAACACATAATCAATGACTATAAATGCATTAATTTTTTATATAGTATTGTTAACATCATAATGTTTTTTATTTTATTTTTACTTCATCTATATTCTCTCCTTCTTTCTCTCTCTCTTGAATTCATAGGTCTTTCAATAATTATTTCTCATCCATTTTAAATTTGCAAGTTCATTCAATTTAATCACTTTTCCAATCAAAATTATGATGATAATTATATATTTCTTATAAAACATATTGAATGAATTTACAATTGAAAAACTAATACCATGATATATGTTTCATATCATATGGTTTAATTTTAACATTTGTCACCCACAAAACACTTAAAAACTCCTTGAATTTATATAAATAAATTTACACTAATATCTCATTCTTGCTCAACTTTTTGGATGTGCAATATTCATCAAAATGATAGAAAACATAATGAAAACAAATGAATAAAACTTAGGTTTTATCCATTCCAAAAAGGCAACATCCATCCACTACATTATACAATACATGACAAGAGTTGTAAAAAGAATTAGCCACTTCCTTTATAATATTACTTTCTCGATAGCACGTACTTTGTAGAACATTGAAAAATACATTTACATTGTAGGAGATTGAAACTTATTTTCCTCTCTATTCTTCAATAAGTTAGTCTTCCTTGAAAATAGATTAGGACTATAATGGGGTTAACTCTTTGGATAAAATACCAAGGGTCTATGTCATCTTATCACAACTAGTCAATTGAATACAACCCTAGCATGGAAATTTTGAGGGCAAGGTAAATGTAGAATGAGAGTAGGGTGTAGGTAGTATGTTGTGGAGTACCCAATTTTAACTATTAAAAATACATTTCTTTAGACCATGGATATAACTAATAAATGCAAAGGTTTTGTGGATATGTGAGATTAGACACTAGAGGGGCGAGTTAAATTAGTAGGGTGTTTTATTTTTACTCATGTAGCAAGGAAAATAAATAACATAGGTTGCAATAGTTGGAGGAGGGTGTTAAATTATTTTAAAATGATATATAAACCTAAAATTTGCAATATATCAAAGGAAACAAGTTGAAGGGGGGAAAAAACCCAAAATTATGCAATCCAACTAATCCTTGTACCTAAAAATGGATTCGAACCTTTCTCTCCTCAATTGTCCTTGCCTTAGTTCCAAAAATCTGGCTCCTTATGCCCATAGGAATCCTCTTTTTATCTTTCCTTTAGTTCCCAATGAATTAATTTTATTTCGAGGCTAGACACCTAGCTCACAAGTGAATACAATATGGGGTTAATGGCAAGGCATGGCCTCCCTCAGATGGCTTGTTGGAGATATCTGATTGGGCCAATAAATCAGGCATGTTTTCCTCCTACCTTGGTTGTAACCTCCTCTTTGCCCCCGACCTTCTCCTTTTCTCCATTTCCATTCATTTTTCTTACTTCTCCAAGGGTTGATGGTGATGGAATTTTAGTTTTTATTTTTTCTTGTGTGATCCTGATTAAACCACCATCCTTTGTCCCCCTGCACACACATCATCACACACATATGCCATTACATACACATACATATTATATACATATACATATATATACATATACATATATACATATATACATATATACATATATACATATACATATATATATGTATACATATATATATACATATATATATGTGTGTGTGTATTAATGACTTACTATCATTCATTAACTAAGGTTGTCAAAACTTGAATTGGGGTTATCATCATGCATTCATAAATAGAAGTGGAAATTAGTTATCAATATAAACTAGCACTTGCACCGGAGGGGGTGCAAGGGTTACACCGGTAGAAAAATATAGAGAAGTGAGAAGGGGAGTGACATGCAAATTAGTACTTGTATGGACATCATTAACAAAAGAAACAATGTTTTATGCTCACAACAGAAAATAGATATTAGAAGATAGTAATAGGTAAATATACAATGTGATTATACAATGTTTTAATCTTAGTAATAAATAGAGAACACAAATCAATACAAATTGTTTGTAATAGATGGATATATTTCATGATGTTTTCTTCAAGAATGGTATCAATAGGTGCCCCTAGTTTGTAGGAGTGTACATGGAATGTAGTGGGTGTATGCATGGAATAAATGAATTGGTCAATGGATATGTGAGGTATGCAAAGGATGGCAGGGAGTGTAATTTGGAGTGCATGTGGTTATTTGGAGAATACTTGTGTAATGGTGGTGCAGTGAATGCTAACGATCCATATCAAGAAATTTACCATAAGCAAGTGTATAGTGTACACTGAATTTCGACCAAGATCAAGATGATTTGGAATGTGGGTGGCGATGACTGAACATGGATTTGATAGATGGTACAAGGATGAACTGATTTAGTTTGGATAAGGTGGATGGAGTGTTGGATTTACTGTGGATGGGGTAAGATGTGTGTACCTCTTTTGGTGCATGTAGCTATTTTTTTTTTTGCAATCTCATTGAGATGCAGACATCTCGCTTAGGGAGCCATAAGAGTCCTTATGATAAAGTGTTGCTATCAACACACGATTATTCAAAGATTTGGATATCATGGATGTCACAATTTATGTTGGTGTACATTTACGGTTGACGGTTTGGATATTTTTTTTCCAAACTTGGGAGGTGAGAAATGGTAGGTGGATATGGAGATTCGTTTGGGGAAAACTTTGTGCATATGTCTTGTAGGTCACTTTTGAAGCTTTCCTGTGCACTGTTGGACTTTTTTTGATGGAAGTGCTTCCCTTCTTTATTTTTTCCCCATAGTTTCATTGAATAATGGAGGTTGATAGGGATGATTTTGTGTTGTATTTTATGGTATCCATTTGCATATTATTTGTCCATTTTTTTCTTTATTTTCTCCTTTCTTTATTTTGGTGGATGGGATGATGTGTGAAGCATGGTTGAAGTTATGAAGTGTTGTAGCATTGACAATGGTTTTATCATAAGGACTCTACAGTCTCCCAAATGTTGACTCTTTTTTTGTAGAACATCTACATGTACATTTAGGAGTAAGTGTCTCATGGGTAGATGGATGAGTAGGTGGTATATGGATATGGTTTATTAGACATTCAGATTCTTGATCTTGATTTCGCATGGTGTTGTCTTAAATATGCTTTGGTTCATGTTCTTGACATGGATCAATTTGATAGGATGGATTGTATGCAAAGGGGTTTTTTGTTTTTTCCTGTAGGCATGGGAAGTGGCTCAATATTCTATTGAATGTGACAGGGTCTCTATATGTCCTAAAAATGACCAATACTTTGGGAGGATTCTTTAACTTGGAGCAACCATTTGTAAGAGTATATGATGCTAGAACATCCACCTGCATGTGATTGTAAATGTGGTGTAAGCATAGAAACAATAATTTGTATGTATATCAATATGGTAAGTAGAAGATAAAACAAATATAGCTTTCTTGAGAGAGTGGTGTGTTAATGTATGTGTACCTGTACTCATCATAAAGAGAGAAGATGTAGTCAGAGCTCTTCTTTTTTCCTGATAATTGTGTATGGATTATTCTTCATTCTTGAGTATCAATCAAAGGAAAATGGTGGGTCGATCCTAAGTCCGTGTATTGATTTAACTCTAGATATAGCTGTAAAAGTTAATCCTTGTCTTTCTTTTTTTCCTATATTGATTGTTGCTCTTTCGATCGTCATTCCTTGGGATTTATGTATTGTAATCGCCCATGCACTGCAAAGTGGTAACTGCCTCTGAGCACCTAGTGATATAGGTGATATAGGAATAGTTTTTGGAGCATGGATGCTCCAAGGTGGGCTATTGTAAGTATCAAATTTTACTACCACATATAATGGTAAATTTGGTGGTTTGGAGCTTTCTATGTATACAATATCTACAACCTCTCCAAGAGAACCATTTACAAGGCCTGCTTGAGTCCATAGGTTTGTAGTTAGCATGATGCATTGGCCTCTACATAGCAGGAGTTCATGGGGAAGCTTGTCAGTATCATTGTCGATCTTTGATGTTGTGGTTGTTTTTATTGCAATACTAAGTGCAATAGGCAGATTTAACAGCTGTATCATTTTCTTGTTGTGTGTTCCAACTAAGTCATTGGTCGGGAATAGGTGCATTTCTAGGTCGAAAGACTTGTTTTCTTTGTGTGATAGCTCTTTTTTTGTGCGACGCATTAGTATCTCCCAATCTTGTTCACTCAGTTCTGCATTACTAATGTTTTGTAGAGTTCTTCGAAAGTCAAATTGAGCTTGTGTGTCCTCATGTTGTCAAAATATTTTTTCTAGTGTGACAATAATAATGAATTGTTCCCAGAGGGCTTTCACATTTGTGTGGGTGACATATATAGGTTTGTTCATAACATGGGGTAGTTGTGCAAAGTCACCTGCAAGAATGATAGATCTTCCACCGAAGAACAAGTGCTATTGGTGGGGGAAAGCCTCACGTAGCCTAGTATCAATTTTCAAGAGTAATTTTGGGCCTATAAAGCTCAGCTCATCAATTAGGAGGTATTTTATGTTTCTCATGCTATGTTCGAACATTGCAAGTGACTGACCCTTCAAAGGTTGCATTTCCTTGATTGGAATCTTCAAGGCTGAATGTATAGTTGAGGCGTGTATGTTGAATGCTGCGATTCCTGTAGGAGCAACAACAAGGAGCGGGCTATGTTCTTGTGGTACTAAATTGGAAAGGGAGTGTTTAATGCAATGAATAAGATAGGATTTCCTTGTTCCTGTTGTGCCTTGTATGATCATGTACAAGGGTTTTTCTATTTCACAAGAACTATAGTGGGTATGTGCAGGATCATGATGGGCCAAAAAGTGGCAATGGAGAAAAAATTACATTTTTCGTCGACCCAAAAACATGAAAATGCTGAGTTGACTTTTTTGTGGCTTGGGTGTCAGTACATTGATCCAAAGCAATGCCCAAACCAAGATTTCCATATCGGATATTCGATTTGAGGAATATATATATATATTATTATATATATATATATATATATATACTCTTATATATATACATACATATATATATATTACGCCTGCTATATATGTATATATATATATATACATATATATATATATATATACATATATATATATATATTATATACATATATATACTATATATATATATATACATATATATATATATATATATATATATATATATATATATATATATATATATATATATATATATATTAATTTATTAAATCATTTTACACTTTCATAGGTAGGTCACAGGCACACAGTGAGGAGGTTTTTCACATCATAGATATCCAATTTATAGCAGATGTCTGTTTTGAAAGGCTAGATTTTGGATTTTTTTGCTTTGATCGAATTTTGAATTAGATTTGTATAATTTCAGTTAGTTTTTTATAGATTTTTTTCAAAATAGGGTTTTTGATTGAATTTTTATGAAAACTTGAGTTTAGAATGGATTTTGATTAAAGATTAATGTTTTTTATGGATTTTGATTTAAAAATAGTGTTGTTTATGTATTTGTATTAAAAATTAGAGAATCTTATAGATTTCTGTTAAAAAGTAGGGTTTTTTTTGGATTTTTTTTAAAACTAGGGTATTTTTACTATATTTTCATTTATATTGTCTAATTTCAATTAGATTAATTAGTTTTTAACTTTAATCAAGCATTATGGCTGCTGAGAATGAAAATGCACAAATTCCAAACGATCCACCAGCTAAGAATGAAAATACACAAATTCTAGACGATCTACCAGTTGAGAATGAAAATGCACAAATGTCAAACGCTCCACCACCTCCGAAACCATCAATTGAAGACTTAATTGGTGAAAAATTGCAGCAATTGAGGGGCATTTCTGAAGTTTATACGAGAATCCCTCGATTATCCGATATGTCAAACACATTGAAGGAAATAATTAAAAATATAGAAACCCTCTCCACCCAATATAATGCCTTTCATTCATGGCAAGAAGACATGAGGGAATATTATGCATGTGGATTGTATTATGATGATGTGAAAGATCTTGGAATAACCAAAGCCCAAATAGCCTCTTTATTTGTTAACCCCCGCACTGGTTTTCCAGTGAATGTTAATAAACCAAAACTTTCTATAAAATGGTGCACACATAGGGACATTGTAGATAAATTTTGGAATCGTTGGCGTATGGTTTTTGATAAACCACCGAACAAAAATTATGATATACCATTTTACTTTATTAAAAAATTATATGCTGAGTTTGTGTTAGGGCATCATGTCAAGTACTTTGACATTAAACCCTTCCAGGGCGTTGGTGGAGGTATGCCCCAGGATAGACCAGGGGTAGTTAGAGTAGTCTCACGCCCATATGTTCCCCCCCCTCCCCTTCCTCCTCCACCTCTAGTATATCATCCAGATATTATGCAGGATGTGGCCACACAGGCTATCCAGGTTATTCACTCTTTGAGTGGTCTTTTGGTTTCGCATGCTTCTACAGTAGCTCAGCCACATTCTAGTGATGTTGGTGATGGCTCGAGTGCTACTGCATCATCCTTGTCAGGTACACATATTTTTAGGCCACATACTTGCTCCATGTGCTACTAGATATGCTTGGGTCCTCTTGTACAACCCGCCGAGCATCCCTTGGACACTACTGATTATGACCTCCATGATGTGGAAATTATAGATCAGACACAGGTGAGTGGAGTGTACCCTACAGATTCCTCTCCTGCTAGAGAGGGGGACATTGGAATAGTGACACAGGTAAGATTTAAGTTGTAAATTCATAACTTGCATTTGTTTTTAAATGAATATTAATAAGAGATAGTATAATGTACTAATATTTATTTACATGGTCTATTTAACAGTTGATGTCTGAGGAGGAGCTCACACAGGTGATTGATAGCACCCTTAGGGCCATTTCATTTGGCCTCAACACGCACACAGTATATATTTTCGCACTCACTTGTTTACATTTTTTTATTATATACTTGCTTGTCATTTGAATTGTCATTAATGAAATTATATAATAACTTAAATATGTTTATCTTATTTTCCTCTTGTAAGAAATGCCTAGTGCGAGCGAGGTGTAGCCTTGTCCAGATTATGGAAGTGCAATGTTAGATAAGGGGAAGGTAATTGAACTCAAATTCGATTGAATTAAGATTTTTAAGATCTTATATTGATTATACATACATTGACATAGATTGGTAGTTTCATATGTACTTGTCATTTTTATGTACAGGTAGTTATGAGCTATATGTTGTTGTTGACAAGTGCCACAATGCCTGAAGGAGTATGTATTGGAACACCTGAAGGAGTAGGTGTTGAAACACCTTAAGGAGGAGGTGTCGAAACACCTAAAGGAGATACAGAAAAAGATCAGCCTAAAGAGGTATGCGTTTATTTTATTTTGTGTTTGGTTTTTATATGTTCCTATTATCGACAATTGTATGCTAACTTGGATCAATTTTATGTTTTTGTTCACATATATAGATTGACATTACAAAAGTTGGTTTGGTCGGTTCTTTGAGAGGGGCATATTCTAGGGCTCCTGACTTTTTGAAGAGACGAATATTTCAGGTAATCAAGATTTCAATTTTAGAGTTCAATTATACTTCAATGTATATTGATTTTGATGTTAATTATTCAATTTTAAATCATATAGTATAAATAATCTCAATTGTGGTTTGAATTTTTCTTGTGCAGCTATCTTCAGAGCCAACGAGTGCTTCAAAGAGGCTCCATTTTGATGATCCACCAGTAGTTTAGGATGAGATAGACATTTTGGCATGTAAATTTTGAATAGACATCGAGATGGCATATGCCACATTTTGTGAAACTTTGTTTGGTTGGTGTAGTGCCATTTTTATGGAGATATAGATTGTTAGGATAATTTGATATATAGAAGTTGATAATCAGTTTAATTTCTTCCTCGTGTGCATGATTAATCTTTGAATTTAATCAAGTGAGCATTAAATATCAATGTAAAATAGCATAAAAATAATGATTTATTATATAGTTTATATTCCTTATCACTTGCTTACATTACATTGCACATCTTTCAAACTTCAAAGCATTACTTCACATTGCATAACTAAAACTATAGATGCTGATAAATGAAAAATTTCAATTACAATATAGTTTCAAGTCAACCTAAGCGATTGTCCAATTACTTCACATTACAACTAATAATAACTAGGAGGCCCATTTGTCAATTGTATTTTCTTGTCATGGAATTTTATGAGACCACATTTCTTTGAGGCATTTTCAAGCAGTTCATTTCCTTGTCTAGCCACTACCACATTTTTCATACATGCGTACCAAAGCTTTTTTTCAAATAGTTCACTGGCTTGTTGTTATGGCTAAAATCCTAAATCAAGTTCTTTCAAACAAGCTATGGATTGATGCGGAGTGGGGGTGAAAACATATGTGAAAACTACCCTTGACTCCTTTGGACCAAATTTGAGAACCGATAACATACCCCTGTCCTAGGCTAGTGAATTAGCCCTCTTTCACAAAGTGAGTTCCCTTTAAACACTTTATCTTCACAAGAACACCCCAAAAAATCTTGAGTTGTGTCATAAAACAACAAATTCTAAGATTATTCTGCACCTACAGGTCCTTTAGCAGGCTGTCCCATGAAACCGTCCGTTTACCATGCAAATGCATAAGGTTTACTGAAAGTCCCACTTGCAAAACTCCCCTAACCATGCCACCAACTCAAAAACCTCTATTATGACCCCAATATGCTTAAACGTTAAAGATATTCCCCCACTCTCATTGATTTTAACAAACCCTAGGCTAAAAGCTCCATTTTCATGCAATTTAAGCAATGATTTGCTTAGGACAACAACTCCAAGACTCACAAATCATTTCCCCTTTCTTAAATGGACATGCACACATTAAAATAATATTGTACACAACCTCTCCACCGAGCCACATGAAAGGTACAGTAGGTGGAGCACTTCAATAATTCATAATTTACTCAAAATGCAAAATCTAGGTTCACTACCCACCTTGAGTAAACTTGGCACAAAAATCACAAAAAATGAAAAGAAAGCACTCAAACTAACTTTAAAGGGGTCTCAGGCCTACTACCCCCTCATTCCACATGCTATGCAGCTGTTTACTTGTTGTGTAGTGGTTGAACAATGGAGAAAACACATATTTTTTCTATAGAAACCACATTTTTTGCAAAGTAACTCAATATGATCTTATTGATTCCTCACAAAATTACATTCATCAATCCCCAAAATGACTTCCTCAACCTTTTTTAAGACTCTCCCCCACAAAAAAAAAGGACCAACTCCCAATAATTGACTTACAAACTAAGTTACCGGTTCGGGTTCAGGTTCGGGTTTGGGGGTTTAGTTTTCCAGTTGACTAAATTTTTTGGGGGTGGTTCAGTTCGTTAGTAAAAAAAATGTAAAAATAAAATATATATATATGCAACATAGAAGCATGAAATATGATTAGAATATCACATAACATGATATAAACAACAAAACCACCATAAACTTGAATGTCATTTAAAACATGCATGATAAATATTCATTGTTGAAACTTGAATTGTGGTAGCTTGATATACAAAGTCTATTGATGCCAAGGTTCAATTTGTATGATTTTGAAAAAAGAAGCCAACTGAGTAGAGTTATCAGCATTCTTTAGAAATCATAAGAATTTATTTAGTACACTAGCCATCTTGATGTATTCTTGCAATCTCAAATGCTAAATCTATGAAGAAGTTAACACTGCTGCCCACTAGTTTCCATTAAAAAGAAAGCAACAAGCTATGGTCTAATGGATTTTTTTCACACAAAAATCAACGTTCGAGTTCGGTTGGAGGCTGAAAACTACTTGTAACTACATAAATAAATCTTGTTCTACAACTCATATGACCTAACCGACTGTTCCATCACATGCGGATGGTTATGTTTAGGTTAGGTATGGTCCTCTTTCTCACCCAAATTGGTCGAAGCAGTTCGAGCTACGTTCAATCAACGAAATCCCTTAAGAGTCCAAAGTGCAAAAGGGGAGCAATGTTTGACTAACTATTTCTCAGAAAATGTGATGCCTACAAAATTTTTGTTTGAGACTACGAGATCGTGTTGGGCCCCTCTACAATAAGCTCTCTCATTTTTTGCTATCTCGGAGGTGTTTTCCCGTGGTGGCAAGTTTTCAGTTGAGGGAAAAGTTGTCAGATGCAAGCAATGTAAAGTTACAAAGTGGTGCAACTTTCATTCAACAACTCGTACGACCAAATGGACTATTCC